>JAHWFP010077237.1:0-26584 GCA_023313725.1 Lithobius niger
AAAAAAAAATTGTCTCGTAACGTTTGCTACTACGATACGGCAAATGAGCCAGAATCTTGTGTGCGAAGATGCAATCACTGACCAGATAAGTTTTCATCGGACACTGATATTGGTTTTCTTACCAAAAAACAAACTTAAAGCTTCGTTGTTTTACAGTTTCCCGTACCCGTTGTTCTTGTTCATCAGACTTTTACATTTTTTAAATCTTCGAACACCATATTTCATAAATTCAGCAGGTAATTTGGGGGGAGTAGAAGAAATCTTATTGCGCTGAGGGTACGTCAGGTTGACTACTTTAAATTTATTTACACTTTTTAGGTGTATTAACAAAAGTTAAAATATTCACACGAAAATTGTGACAAAGTCCACATTGAATATAACACTGCAATTTCATGTGGCCAGTTTTTGTTAGGCTACTCAATACAAAGTACTTGTTTTACTAGCGTTTTATAATTATCTTTATTATTATTATTTGTAATTTTAAATCTGTGGTTAAAACTAATGTCGGACCAATAAAACTTACGTGAGTCTTCCTGTTACGGATTTAACAAAAAATCTGAAAGTCGGAGGCCATTAGAAATATCCCGCCCTTCCTTCCCTCTGGCCAGTCCGCCACTGTGAAAACAGGACATCATTCGCTTTGCTCACTCGTTCAATAGGAAACAACACCACAAATACGGGTAATAAAATACTGTAATATATCGCACCCGAAAAGCAGCGAGGATGTTGCAGTAATTAACAGCAAAAGTCTTATACGAGCATCGCATTCATTGTACCGTCCAGATTCAATCATAGAAATTCGGTGTACCATCCAGATCACCGCAAAGGTAAGTAATGACTCACTTTGCGTTGTTCTGCGCCATAAGAGAGGAGCCATCTCGACGTACACGATAGCATCAAACCGACCGCAATGTTGAAGAGCTGACTTGCCGAAATGCGCAGACTTTACACGCCGCAATTTTTCGTACGACCGGCGTCGAGTGCACACCTTTAGGCTGAGGAAGCGCTGACGTCAGCCACTGATCGTGTACTATTTGACGACGGTTTTTCGCTCAGAGACCTTTTTAGAGGTTAGCGAACTAAAACCGCCCTAACTAAATTAACTAGAGCGTAATACCTTGTGTACTGGCGCACTGCAAGTCACCCATCCGCGTAGTTGAATTTCGTCGGATCAGAATGAACAAATATGTCTGGTTTTTGAGGAGATGTCGCTGACGTAAATCGGCTACCCCCGTTTTTTGGCCGCAACTGCATTAATTCGACCACGTCGAATTAAAAACAACTTACATTTTCCTTTAGAAAAAGAAATTCTTGGGTTCCAGTCCAGGTTCCCGCTAATATAACCGCGTCCGCTAAGTTACAATTAGTCCATTACAGTTTTGATTCCTACGATCAAACCGTCCACAGTTTTGTTTCGAGTCCACAGAGATCAAACCGTCTATTTGTTTAGATTAAAATATGTAAAATAAACAAGAGAGAAACTGGTTTTTAGAAAGGGAACTACCCTTACGTTATGAAAGGCAGGGGGCCAGAAATGCCGATGGCTTAGCCAACCATAAATTATTTTAAGTTTAACTATAAATTTAGAATTGGGGGGGTCCTAAAGATAAACTTTTAAAGCTTAACTAGTAACATATGAACCGCTACCATTTTGCCCGGCATAGCAACCTTCGGACCGTGACATCGCCATTCCCGACCGGCGTGACCCTTCTAGCTTGTGAGCTGTGCTAAGGATTGAGAGCTGCTTGGGGTTTTTATGCTAGCGTGGGAGATCAAGCTAGACCAAGCGCGGACGTAGAGGAGAGCTGCGCCCTCCTCATTGGCTGAGGGCCGAGAGAACAATAGAAATTGGGAGGAGCTGGTGGTTTTGCAAAGGGTTTGGCTGGAGCAGCTTTGAAAGAATGAGGCCTGTGTAGAGAAGGTGCAATTTGAGTTTTACTCAATTAACAAAGTGAAAAGGCCTTTACTTTTAAACTGTTTGGCTTGTATTTAATTGAAGGATGCTCAGATCTCAGATACGAGTTTAATAGTAGGAAAGCTAGGTAGTTTGCATTCGGATGGTCACAGTCGGAGTTTGGAAGGAGATTTTTAATTAAACTATTTACAATAAAAAAATTGTGTCTGGTAAAATTGCCATTAATTAAAATGGTTGAAGCTCATGGTAGGGTTCATGGCGCAAAAGATAATAATAAAAAATTAAATAATCTAGTTTAGTAAGAATCCTATAACGCATTAGTTAAGTTTGAATTATTTTCTGTGGCAGATAAATAAGGTTTGATGTAGATGGTTTTCATAACATTGGTTTATCAGTCAATTACAAATAAAAAAAATACTGTCCAAGTGTCTGTATCCAACATGTATTTGAAGTTAAGTACCAACTGGCAGGCCCTCCAATGAACACAACTAAGCTAGTGTTTTGGGGCTTTTTGCCCGAAAAGAATAATGAAAAATAAATACAAATATACATGATATTTCCAATAATGGTGACCGGAAGTTGCGAGCGCTATGGCCCAGTTTGGGACATTTTTCAAACTGCTGTAAATAATTAACTAGATGGAATTTTGTAATTCTGTTTCCACAGAGACGAAGCTGGAGTATACGGCTATAAAGGGGTGAAAATTGTGGTCAATTTAGTTCATTACTGGAGGAGACATGCTTGGTGAAAAACTGAGGTCTTTTTGGCACTTGGGCGCTCAAGAAAAAAAAAGTGTTCGTCGAGAAACGAAGGTTTTTCCACTGAGGTTTTTGATAGTTGGGAGTCCGGGAAACTTGACATCTACCTAACATTTATTAGGTAGATGTTCGTATTCTTAGAATTAATTTTACATGGCGCTCATGTGCATCCCGTTATCTGATGGCCTGAAAAATGCAACATTTGGGTCTTTCCAAAACCACCAACCATTTGCAATCAAACGGCCGTTACTGGAGATAGTTTGATACTGCCAAAACACAACCTACTTGACAGAACCATAATAGAGCATTCCAAAAATTTAAAAAAAGATTCGACTACGTCAAACACCTTGCCTGTAAGGCTGCACTGATACCGATATTTGTGGTATCGGATCGGTACAGTATCAGAAACTTTTGCTGAAATGTTGACAGGCTAACTCAGGTTCCCATCACGATTACAACATGTGGTTTGTGGCATTTTGCTCAGGAAATCCCAGTCTTTTAACAATTGTTATAATTTAAAAAAAATTTATTTTAATAATTATTGGACTTTTGAAGAAAACTGCACCATTGATGAAAGATAAAATTTTGGCTATATGTATCAGTAAGTTGCTATCAGCTTGGACTAACAACTCTCTTCGAGATGAACAAATCACCTACCTTCATCACCAAACACAGCCCGTGCCAACCCTCTCCAATGTCGGTCGCCACTTGCCATTTGGCGAATGGAAATCAGTAGTTGGCGACCTGAAATTTACCCTTACTCGCCAAAATGGTGACTAGCAATAGAGAATGACACTCAAAGAGCGATACATATCGGGAACCGTACAAGTTAGAGACGACGGTTTGAGGCGTTATGCTCAGATTTCTAAGGGCTACACTGCTCCATCTTCAGTAATACTGGGGTTAAAGAGAATGCTACAATTTCGTAAATGCATGAATTAGAAAAACCATACATCATGCAAGATGTCATTGGTATGGGGCGAGTAGAAATTGTGAAATGGCGAGTGCTTTATGAGGTCTACTGGCCAAGTGGCAACTGCTATTGGCTTCACATTCGAGAGGGTTGGCCCGTGCACCCGATACTGTTAGGAGACTGGCAGCGCGACCTTGAGTCATGGGAAGTCGAAACTATTTCCGAAGGTTTTCCCGTTTAACTCTCATCATCACTCGAGTGAGGTGATCTAAGGTGATACACCAACGACGGATTTCGAGGATGCGCTGTGATCGCAGCTGCAGAAGGTTGGAACACACTCGAGCTTACAGGTAGCCACACGTGAATCGCCCATCTCACAGAGAGTTTAGCCCAAGCTATGGCCTTAATTGTACACATTTATTAGGTAGATGTTCCTATTCTTAGAATTAATTTTTCAAACTTCGTTCCAAACGTGTCTCTGTTCAACGGAAGTAATATCGCTAGAATGTGACTGAGGGTTTGCGGAAGCTAATCAATCGCAACAGGATGCAAAGGAGCGGAGGTTGATTTTTTTTGGAATTTTGAGGTTCAGTCTTACATACGACCACTGCAACCTACCAAGAGATGTTCTTTAGGCTAGCACACAGGGCAGGTTTGGCGAAAAGTTACTGATCTTCGTTATAGGGCCCTCCCCTACATCCCTAGGTTACGGCCTTTACACCAGAAAAAGGTTTTTATTGCGGATACGAACACTTAATGGTGGGGAGGTGGTTGCGTGTGGAATTGGCTCCCATATTGAAATAACGTAGTGTCCAACGCAGTGGGAGTTGTTTATTATATACAACTTTACAAGATCCAACCTATCTACTACCCGCTACCCACACCCGAGCTATAAACCAGTTATGCTTGGGTTATAGACATACTCCCAAAACGATGGGAACCTACATGTGTATGTATTAAATAAAAGGATACAGCATTAATAATCTGACTTCTTTCTCTTTTTGCTTCATTTTCTTTAAGATTGTTAACAAACCCATGAGTCTCTCTTAGCGGATCGAAACTTCTTCTGGTAACCGGAACCGGAAATACACATTAATTTACGACAACTATAAGCCAAAATCTTCTAGTCTGAAAACAGAGTGGAGTTTGCACAGTAGTGTTCTGTGTGTTAATGATGCCAAACTGTCTCCAGATAGATGAGTTTGGCTAGGTGGTTTTTCGAAAGCGCCTTGACTTTTGAATATTTAAGTTTCATAAAATTATATTTACAGATATTTTACAGACGATCATCGAAATTTTGATCATCGACCATAAGGGTAGCTGTATTAAATCTGCTTAAATCCTATCAAAAAGGGCGCCTTCGATAACTACCAATCCAAACTCAATCATCTGGAGGCAGTTTGATACCATTAACATACAGAATAACCATGAGCAAACTTCGCTCTGCCTCCATACTGGATGAGTTTGGTTGAGTTTGGCTTGAGGTTTTCGAAGGCCCTGTAACGGAACGATACGACACGTTTTGCGGTAGTCGGAGAATATGGCGCCCAAGCTGGACCCGTGGATCCGAAGTTTTGATGTTTCTGAACCAACCAAACATCGGAAAGGATACACCATCTACAAGGTTACATCCAAGGCAAGTACACTGAATATCAGTGATTTTACTTTACACATGCACATGATATAATAGCAATAATCAATGGATCCAGCCATTATATTCTTTACTTGCATCGCAGTTCGCGGACACCGACAAATACGACTGAAGTGAAAAAATGCGTGCGTTTTAAACTGTTGATATTTTATCTTAGGAACTTATAGGTCAAATCGCCAGACGGCATTACATGACAACGGTTTCAATGTAAAAAGTCAAGATATAGAGATTTGACCGATGAATAACAGTTAAATTTTTCCTAAATTAAAAATATTTAATGCGTTGTGTTGAAACGGAATAATGCACGTAGGACTGACGATCACATGCGAAACTTGACTTTAGTCATTAAGCAGGATCATTTAAGTTAAGTGCACTTGGAGTTGGACATAGCCTTGTCGCGCGTTATGTTTACACAATTACATAATGCCCAGCAATTGGTCAAAATCCGACAGATGCCTTGCGAGTCGTCGAAGAACAAAAGTGTAAAACCTGTTGTCAGCTAGAACTACGGAAAAGAAAAGCCAGTTCCATTGTCGGCTAAAGTTCACTTTACCACAATTTTCTAAAAGCTCTGAATTCTGTTAGTACTTACCCTACACTCTCATTATATGGTCTCTTTTTTTTTTGTGGGAGGCGCGGAACACAGTTTAAACCCCATCTGTACTTTACCACAATCCGTACATACGGTGTTCGTTTTCGCTCGCGGGGCTGTGCACGGAAGCCCGCTCTTGCCCCCAGCTGATCTCTTTTTCCAGTAAACAGTTCACGTAAGTGGGTTGTTATTGTCAGTTTAGTTTGGTTTTGTTATTGTCGGTTAGGTTAGGTTATAGGTACCGGCTTCTGTTTGGCGTTTCACTTGACGGACTTTGGCCCAGTTGATGCTTTCCTGCGCGGCGACATCTGCCTCGAAAAAAAAAACTAGCGAACAAACAAGCGATTTGGCATCTTTTTATTTTTTTTTCGCCTTGAACCACCTCTCCGCACCTTGGAATCAACTTTAATCTGCCTTACGACGACAATAAGGTTAAGTCTTTTTTTTTTCTTAAAATTTGGGGGTTTGTGGTAAACTAGATTTGTGCCCCATTGTCATGCGTAAAATAAACTAAATAACAATACTACTAACCCACGCCTAACCAAACGTATTGCAGTTTTAAACTGGATGTCTGACTTTGGACTAACAACTCTCTTCGAGATGGACGAGTCACTACCTTCACCGCCATACATAGCCCGTGTGCTCGATACTGTTAGGACACTGGCAGCGCGACCTTGCGTCATGGGAGATCGAAACTATTTCCGAAGGTTTTTCCCATTTAACTCAAGTCACTCGCGTGACAAGAGTGAGGTGGTCTAAGGTGACACTCCACTGACGGATTTCACGGTGCCCCTACTATTGCAGCGGTAAAAGGTCGGAACACATTCAAGCTTATAGGTAGCCGTACGTTAATCGTCCATCTCGAAGAGAGTTGTTAGTCCAAGGTCTCACCATGCGCTCCTTAATAAATCCACTTTCATGGCACCTTGGACGAACTACTCTTCGAGAGGGACAAGTCACTGACAACTGTTTCAACATAAATGGCACGATCCAGAAACAGTTATAAGACGATTAAAGTCTCGAATGCAACCACCATGGGACTAAATTGCCTTGCGCATGCCTGAACACGAAATGCAAACATCAACGAACATTGCGAAAATGAAACTCATCAAATGCGTCTCTCATTTTGACCTCCTTTCGCTCACGTCACGCTCGTTTAATCACGCTGCCCTATGAAATTCAAACTAGACTAGCACTGCGATCGCCATTGGAGTATGCCAGCATACTAATTAGGATTATGGGATCCAAACTGACACTACTTCAAATGCATTTCATAATTTGAAGCCACTTACACCATTCCAACATTAAATCCGTAAAATTAAAGTACAGCGTACTGAAGCTACGTGTACATGAAGGTAACAAGCACATATGCAGCTGAGTAGTTGGAAAGTGACAGCGAGAGAGGAAGCTAAATGGAACTGCACTCTTTGGGGTGCTTTATAATAATAACATTTTTTTTGCTCCAGAAAAGCAAATGGTAAGAGAGGGTCTCGAAAGACCACTTACGACTTACCAGCTATTACAAACAATGTATAAAATGGTAAAACAATCAGTATCAGTATCAATAGATACTTTGTCAGGAGACATATATATATATATATATACAAATTTAAAAACACTATTCAACAATGATGGCTAGTCCGTCTAAGCATTCAATTCCAATTAAAATCAATCCCACAATCATGGGCAAAATTCAGGACGGAGTAAATATGCCTTTAAACTATATTCATTTAACAATTTGTTTTAAATGTAGAGTGACGGCGCCAAGACAATGTTTTCAGTAAGCGAATTCCAAACCGGTGCGATACGAATGGAGAAGAATGCCTTCCTACAATTTAATTTAAACCGTGGGATAATCAGTTTCATTTGATGTCCCCGTGTATGTGTGTCAGTGTTAATCTCAAAGAACGAAACGGTTAAAGGTAAATTATAATGCAAAATTTTGTAAGTAAGAATTAGGTCTGCCTTTAACCTACGTAATTCGAGGGAGTCCAAATGTAATAGTTTTAGCCGTTGTGCATATGATTTTCTGTGCAGTCCTGGTATAGACTTTGTATATCGCCTTTGAACTGACTCGAGTTGGTCAATGTCTTTCAATAAATTCGGTGACCACACCTGACTAGCATACTCGAGAAGAGGTCGAATATAGACCTTGTATGCCCAAAGTTTAGTATCCAAATTTCCAGATGTAAAGCATCGCTGAACAATAGCAGATCTACGGTTAGCCATCATCGTGATGTAATGGCAATGGGTAGAGAATTTTAAGTTTGGTTGAAACCAAACTCCAAGATCTTTAATGCTGGTGGCGGTTTGCAAGTCCTTTGTGCCAATGGTGTAGTTATAGACATTTGATTTATTTCCCACATTGAAACTTGAACATTTTTCGTAAGAAAGCGGTAATTGCCATTTTTCTGCCCAAGATTCGACGTTATCGATTTCATGTTGCAGTCTGATTCAGTCGTAGTTATTAATAATGGAAGAGTGTAATTTCAAGTCGTCTGCAAATTTTTCTAGGTTCACTGCTTGAGTTGTACTGGTGAGATCATTTAGGAAAAGGATAAAAAGTAGTGGGCCGAGGACTGATCCCTGAGGGACACCACTTATTACTTTGGTTTCATCAGAAAGTGCGCAATCAATCATCACTCGTTGGGATCGATTACAAATGAAAGCTTTAATCGGATCCATTCAAGTAATTTACCTTCAAATCCATAAAATTTTAAAATGTAAAGTAGTTTCGAGTGGTCTACCGATTCGAAGGCTTTTTTAAAATCAAACAGAATAATGTTTGTATTTACCCCTAAGTCCTTAGCTTCGGTCCATTTATCAAGCGCAGACAACAATTGGTGGACTGTTGAGTGGCCCTCACGAAATCCGTATTGGTCGTCCCTAAGTATATTATGTTGATTAACATGTAAAAACATTATATTGCGAATGATGGATTCCATCAGTTTGCATGGCACAGAAGTCAAGGATATTGACCTGGTAGTTTTTTGGGTCCGTTGGGTTTCCCTTTTTGAAAATTGGCACTACAATCGCTGTTGACCACATTTTTGGTAATTCACCTGTTGAAAATGATAATGAGAAAATTACTTTTAGGGGCAAAGCAATCTGGAAGCAGACTTGTTTGTAAAAAAAAAGCGGAAAACCCTTCAGGGCCAATTGCGTGACTTGGTTTTAAATGTTTCAAGGTAGAAATTATATCATCCTGACCGAAGAAAACATGTGTACAAGCTTCCTCGTAGTAATAGTTGTGCATAGCTGTTAAATTTGGAAGATGTTCATTATCCGTCACCCCGTTCTTTGAAAATTCTAAGTTTAGAGCTGTTGCTTTTTCCTTCGGATCGTTCAGTAGGGTATCGTTTACTCTCAATGGCGGGATTATTATTCAGATTATGTTTTGCTGTTTTTGACATATAGACGAATAGTGAGTCGGTGGAAGTGGAGGGAGGCTGTATGGATGTCGCCCCGCAGTTAGCACTATTGTACAGTCTACCCTACCGAGCATTTGAATCTCATGTTGCAAGTTTTGAGATTGGGCTTTCTTAAGAAACAGTATGCCTAGGCTGTTCTGCAGCCATCATATGTTAAGGCCAGAGAAAATTAATTTTTAGTTATAGTGTCTCCATTCGTGTCTTTTACATTGCGCAAAGAGACTTTTTAATTATTTCAAAAAAGTAAAAAAAAAATTAACCTGTGTCAACTTAACGGTGTGATAATTTTACTCCATTTTTGCAGTTAGTAAAGGGGCAGCTTATAAAGGGAAAAAATTATTCTTTGTTTTTTTTTATGTAGGCCTAGGTTGGTAGCTTCCGGATCCCTTTGGGCTCCTCAGGGTTCTGGAGAAAAACTCCCACTAGCCTAACCGTGTCTGCAGCCCTAGTCATTATGTTGTTAGTTAATTGAAGAAATAACTTGTTAGAAGGTGGGTTTTTTGTCACATGGTTAAAACCAAGAAATCACCATATGTATTTTTTTTTTCTAAAGAGAGGATTTGCAATATTTTAAACTCCTATAGGCCTACCACGAGCCACAGCTGTTTGCCGTGATGCCATCATGAGTTAGCCACTGGCAAACGAGAATTAGAGGATCTTTGGCGGTCTGAGTAGACTAGCCCAGTCACATGATATGTATGCGCTTCACGGCATACAGCCGTGGCTCGTGGTTTAGTTGAGTCACTATACTTAAGGATTCTTGTTGCAACTTGTAGGCTTTTGCTGCTCGCACACTGTACGTATACGATCAGACTAATACTCGAAACAATAAAAAAAAAAAGGTAGTAATTTATTCAAATTTGTTTGGCTTATAAACCCAGTAACAAAAAGACAGTGACGGATGCTGTACGTCGCAGATTTTTTCCCGTTCCTGCAGTTTGAAAACGCGGGTGTCCAAACTCATGATTCAAATCATTTGCACCGTAGGCTGCTTATGAACTGGACATAGTAGATAAGAGTTTTCTTTCTCCTAAACGGCCCTCCAACTGGATATGAAAATACCAGGAAATTTTTAAAAACTGCCCTGATATCAAAGTTTGGAGTGTCTTATTTTCGACACTAATGACAATAATGTCAGCGCTCCAAACAAAATTGCCAATCATTTAATTTCAAAAGTCATTTACAGAACTGCTGCAAATGCAAGTTGTCTAGTACATGTTAAAAGTAGTTTGCCTGTAGTAGCTACTGGCTAGTTCTTCACTGTTTTGATATCGTATAGTACACGTGTAAATTTTATCAATGGCTGAAAATTGACTTTTAAGTGATAAATAAAGAAACCAGTTAAAAGTCAGTTTTCTGGACTGACATAATAGAAGAAAGAGCACACAAAACCACACTGAAGAACACAACAAATGTTCACTTAAATTTTCGGCGAATAATTGTGTTCGCCTTCTTCAGAAGTTAGTTATAGTGGCTCGTATTTTTCTAACTAACTTCTGAAGAAGGCGAACGCTATTATTCGCCGAAATTTTAAGTGAACATTTGTTGTGTTCGTATGTGTGGTTTTGTGTGCTCTTTCTTCTATTATGTCGTGTCTAAACCACAGTAAGTGCCGGTTACCGGTTTTTGCATTTCTGGACTGAACATAAAAGTATATAATTTTACCATAATACCATCCTGTACGAAAAAAAATAATCTGAAGCGTTGTGTCTCGGTGTATGCAATAAATGTAATGTGCAGTAGCCTACGCTGTAGCCTACGTAGTCTGTACTGTATTAAAAAAAAGAAAAGTACCTGAAATACTGTGAATAGTTAACACTTAAGGGACTGGACATTCTAACAGGAAAAAACCACTGGGGACTGGCGAAAAAAGGCCATTTTGGAAAATTCACCAAAGACAAACAAAATATGCAAATCGAATGCAGTTTTTTTTAAATCAACCGTGGTAGTACGACCTTTCCATTAAACTAAATCAATTGTATGTGGCTATTTTGCAGATTATGAAAATTAAAATCTATCATACCCCTTTTTCTGAAAGAAAAAAAGTTGCTGTTAGAAGAACATGGCGCCATTTTTGCAATTTGAATTGGCCGCATTTGGAATCTAAGCATTTCGTACTTTTAGTGTCAAAAGTTGCCACCAGATGGCAGCACCAATCGAGGCCAAGAGTCATAGCTTCGAAAATAACCAAAAACGAAGCCCGTAGTAGTACAGGCTGATTTTACTGCATAGTTCAAAGTCTGCCCTCATTAATGCGGGCGTAGTCCTTTAAGTGAGTTTCACATGCCCGTATTATTACTGGTTTAGTCTCTTGAGTGTTAACTAAGGCTGTACCAATACCGAGCTGCCGAGCCGATTCTCGCCGAACAGAGCATGATAGGTAGTTTCGGTATACCGAGTAATTACGTCCATTTAACCGAGCCCAGCAGCGTGGCTCGCGTTAGTCTTGGCGCGCGATCCTGTGACCACTGGACCAGCCCTTCCGAATGTCAAACCAGTAGCAGTCGCCACTTGGCCAGTAGACCTTACAATGCACTCGCCATTTCACAATTTTTACTCGCCACATACCAAATACGTCTTGTATGATGAAAGATTTCTCTAATTTATGCATTACCAAAATTGTGCAATTTTCCCCTTTTTTAGTGGCATGCTCTGTAGCTAGTCGCCGATGTGGCGAGTAAGGCTAAATTCCAAGTCGCCAACTGTTGATTTCCACTCGCCAAATGGCGAGTGGCGACCGACATTGGGAAGGGTTGCACTGGACCTTGGACGCGAGCTTCATTTTGGTGGATTCCAGTCGATGATTATGATCTATGCATGGTTCCTGCTGCACGAAGGTTGCAGGACTACCACAGAATTCAGTATATTAACAGGGTGGCGTTCTACCTGGAAAACCGGAAAAATTCGGGGAATTTATCAAGTCTAGAAAATTCAGGGAAAAATCAGGGAATTTGATAAACATACACAGAAAGCCAGGGAATTTAAACATTTTCCGGAAAGTCTTATTATCTTCAAAGAATAGCTAATTCGGATTTCACGTTTTACTGGCAAAATTTTCACTGTGTTTCAGTAAAAATGCATGTCCTTTTTGTTTACGTTTTGTACGCTTAGATTTCAAAGTAAAGGATATTTAGCCTACCGTTCCAATATCCTTGCAAATTTTTGACAGTCAGGTTTTTCTGGAGTTGGAGGGGCTCAGAACGACTGTGTGTGAGGCTACCACATCACCTCTTACTTCGTCGTTCGGAGACGAACGATTACGACGAAGTAAGCGGTGATGTGGTAGCCTGATGAAGACAGTCGTTCTGAGCCCCTCCAACTTCAGAAAAACCTGACTGTTGAAAATTTGCAAGGATATTGGAACGGTAAATATACTTTACTTTGAAATCTAAGCGTACAAAACATTAACATGGACTCGAATTTTCAAAGTAAGCGTTGCGATGTTTTTAAATATCCTTTTTGTTTATTTATAATAAAGCGAACACTCCTTAGGCCTAAGTAATATATATTGGACGTTACGTGTTAAGTGTGTTTCTAGTTTTGTTCATATTATGGCTTCCTACAAATACCAGTTATGGCAATAACATTTTTGATTTAGCAAAACAATGTGATAGCCTATAGTTGTAGCGATTTTAGTGAAATGTGAAAAAAAAATGTTCAGTACTGTACTGCACCTTCCTTAATTCCTTTGACCGAAAAAAAAATCAGGGAAAAATGTCAGTCTTGGTTTGGAAAACCAGGAAAATGAGGTAACTTCGTAATGAAGTTTTGAACGTCACCATGATTAACTAAATTTGCAGGTAATTCGTGCAGATTAACTACTTATTTTAGGCATAACGTGCACATGGTTGCTGGTTTAGTACCACTGCAAGTATTGTTGTGCCACCATTACTCTCATCAGTGAAACCTGAAAAAAGTTCATAAAGAAAAACCTCAGAGTTTTAGAGTCAACAGCACTGATTTAATTGTTTTGAATGGTCACTTGTTAAAACTTGTATTAGCTTAAAAGTTACTTACCTCGTATTAAAATTACTTTTATTGTTATGATAATGCTTGTTAATGCAGGCTTAATTTGCCATACCAGATATGTCGATACATCATCAATCCCAGTGTGCGAAACTAATGGTAGCCTATGGTTGCTGCTATGCCAGGCTGTTTTAGTGTAAAGAATTGTTCTATCTAGAAGCCTGCTTGTCATTTAGCTATTGCTGATACAGGGATGCTACCGGTGTGAAAAATGTGAAAATTTGCCAGCAGTAAAATAAAAGGGAAGTGTTGTATGAAAGGCAAAACGCAGTATTGAAGTTAACCCTTTGACTTGCAGCATTATTTCACTAGTGGTATAGTCACGCAGCGCAGTGATAAATTTAGTACAGCAACAGAAATCAAACTTGAAATCAGTTGGAATGCTTGAGTGAGGTATACTTGATGCCTATATTGGTGAGACACGTAAAGGCGTAAGGGCACGAGTAAAACAACATATGAGTGATACCAGAAACCAGAAAGATACACACGGCATCGCTGTACACCAGATGGACACCTCACGTCACATCCATTGGGAAGGAACTGAAACGTTGCTCATTTCAAACTCGAGCAGAGACTCACACCTGAGAGGCCTCGAACCCCTGGCTATTCAACACCACGTCTGAGAGAAGGCCGTGCTGATGAATATCCAGGGACTGTCTAACCCTTCAATCCAGTTCCTACTAGATGCTGATTTCAGAGGCCGTCTGAGAAAAAAGTGGAAATCGGCCTTCAAAATAACCGAGGCATTACCTGAGCGTCGCACACCTTCATTGTATGTACCTTGTAAATATCGGAGGCCAAGTTAACGCCAATTTCGAATTCTATTGGATTGTAAATAGGCGGTAGTGTTTGGAGTTTTATTACGTGCCTGAAGATGATAGTCGGCTAGGTTATTCCATCAACAGCAAATAGACTATCGAAAATTCACCAAGAATTGTTATATCGTTCTTGGCTGTCTGGAACATTGTGTATTTTCCTCCGTACGTAAGTAATGTCATCTGCTACGTTCCAGAGTATGAATCTAGACGTTTTTAACTTGATGCCTGTAGATAGCTGCTTGCATTGGTGCAGGGAAATAGGATGGTAAGGCAGCTGGAATATAAGGCGAATACCGGGTGGTTACGGGCTCACAAATTTAATATAAACAGACACAATTGTAAGGCGCATGACTTTCACCCAAGACTCTGACAGTGCCTCTGTTGCCAATATAGTTGGTACCATAGCACAGCCAATGCTGATTCAGAATTATATTTTTGTTGATATAGCCTAGGTGTTATTTTTTCCAACCTGTGGATTCCATAACAAATTTTTAAGGTCTATTTTTGGTATATTTTAGTTTTTTGCTAAATAATTCAAAAAGTTGAAAATCACCTTAAATCGACGCTTATTTTCACAATCACAGGAAAAACAACAAATTTCCGCAAATTTTCGATAGTCAGCAGTCCTGGAGGTGGAATGGCTCAGGCGACTATCATCTTCAGGCTCCACAACAACACAGATCACTACTTCGTAACGACCGTTCGTCTGCGTCGAATATTGGGCGCGGCCTCCGGTATTTGTTGGGCACGTTGCGAATCTGGAGCGCGGTTGCCGTTATTCGTTGGGTTTGTCGCCCATTTCTCACGCAGCCGGCGATCGAGTTCTCCACGCATTAGAAACTGAATTCCAGGGTTTGAAGGTCCCTGGATATTCATCAGCACAGCCTTCTCTCGGTTGTGGTGTTGAATAGCCAGGGATTCAAGACTTCTCAGATGTATATCACTTCTCGAGTTTGAGACTAGGAGCGTTTTTGTTCCTTCCCAATCAATATTGTGTCGAGTTTCCATGTGGTGGACTGCAATGCTGTTCTTTCTAACTTTATTCCTAGCATCGGCCATGTGCTGTTTGACACGGGTCCTAATTCCTTTCCTTGTCTCACCTACGTAGACTGCACTACAGTCACCACATGGAATTCGGTACACTCCTTCATTTGTAATTCAGATTTTTTCCAGGATCTTATCTTCCGCTTCTTGCACTTCATTCTGTTTTCTCATGTTCTGTCCAGATTGATTCCTTCGTTTCGTAAGGCGGCCTGTTCGAGTGGTGTATTCAAACTTCAAAATGTGGATTTGGACACGCTTATAAGACAAAAATAAGACGAATATAAAATAAAATAAGCGTGCTTGCAAGTCAAGAGGTTAAAGACAATCAAATTATCCGACTTCATTTTGGGCCTGGAATTACGTAGACATGTCTGTTGTTAGAACACGAAGAAACTGATTGGTTTTTTACCGGAATTGCTTTGAATTTGCTTTTGCTCTCTTGAGTGAAATTACAGAGAAATTAGAATGGTTGTGTATATGAAAACGAAGAAATAGTGATACAAAAATAAAAAGCAGGTATGTGAAAAAAATGAAGAGGGTAGCAGGGGTCGAATTTCCAAACTTTGAACCAGGTGCAAATTTGCACCCCAAATCTGTTACTGTGGTGCAAAAAAATTCTTTCGAGTGCAAAATCCAATTGTAAACCAACACTGTGGTCTCCTATTTTATAGCCATTGAAATTTCTAACATTCAGCATCTCAATAATATGTACTGTTTTCCTGCACTTTGCTTAAAACTCACTAAACTTCACTATTCAACTGAAAAACCTATACACATAGCTTAATCATATGTAGTAAAAAATGGAGTTTAACTTCATTGGAAGGAATGGTGTAACAGGAAATCTAATTCCCAGCTGTTTAAAATGCTGCAAACCGCAAGTCTGTAGCTTGTGCGGTTGAAGAGTTATGAAAAATTCAACTTTGGTGTGCAATTTTGCACTCCCAAGAGTTGCTTCTGGAGTGCAAAGTGCGATTTTGGAGTGTAATTTGCCCCTGTGCATCCGAATATTTCGACCCCTGGGGTAGCTTATGTGACAAATATGGGGAAAAAAATGAAAAGTATGAATGTAAGAAAATGTGATAAAAGCTGGTTCTCCTGGCAGCACCCTGTGATTAATAAAGGTGCTCGGTTCTGCCTGGCATCATTGATCAGCTCGGTTATGCTCGGTGTACCAGGCATTTTTTGAGCGCTCGGATCGGCAGAAAAAATGTGCTCGGTAGCCTACAGCCTTAGTGTTAACAGTTAGCCCTACCCTGCAGATTTGTGGGTGCTCATTATGTTAATCGCAGACTGGTCAAGCATTTTCTACTACTGGGCTCATAAAGATCAGTGGTCACGAGTGGTAGATTTAAAATCGCCAGCATCAACACAACATTATGATGTAGGCATTGAAAATATTCACATTTTTGAAGTAGCCTGCCTACCTGATGAATTTGGCAAATGGTTGTATTTCATCTACTTGCCAAAAATTAGCGAACAAACTTTATTGTTTGAACTTGAACCTTTGGAATTGTAGCATTATTCTCATTTCATTATGTTTGAGAAATTGTAAAACTTTAAACAAGTACAGTTTCTTCCATCATGGACAAAATTATTCACTCTACTAATTCCGCGTTGATAATGATATTTTCCATCATGGATGTTTTTAAGGTACAAAGTTTACGGTAAATAAAAAAAAAAAACGCGTTTCCCAATATTTTGCATTCTTACTTTCCACAGTGAGCATAGAGTTGATAAGAAAGCCACAAAATGAGTGTAAGTGTGTTGCTACTTGCACAACATGTCCCAGCATCTCGTAAGATGGTGGTGGTCACAATTGTCGCAGTAACAGCTTAGTCACTAGGCAGGGGTAAATGTAATTCAAGAATGAAGTTATTTCCCAGAATTCTTCCCAAAACAAGACAAAAACAAGAAGAAAATACCCTTAAAATTTTTCCCTATGCAAAATCTCCCTAATAGGCCTAGGGCTAGTGAAGAATATTTACCGTGCTGTTAATAAGTAACGAGTGGTAGGAATATAAATCCCACGCAGCAAAGGTTTGTTAATGCCTGCCAGGCAACTGATAAATTTTATTGTTTATGAGTAGTCAAGTATGGAATATTTTCTTGTGGGTCTTTACTTCATGTCATTTAGTTTTAAAATGGTAAAGCGAACAACAAATCGTTGCACTGGCAGGCCTTTCATTGATGCATTGTTGCATTACATGTAAACAGTTTGATTGTGTCTCTGTAGGTTTTCCCAAGAACTTCTCCAGAAGCTGTTTCAGAGGTAAGGTTCTATCAAGGCAATAAGTAAGGTTTTTTTTTTTGTTGTTGAAATAATGGCTCTGGTTGTGCTTTCCAGGAAGGAGGGATCTAAATAGTTTTTTCTGACCCCAGGACTTGATTCTTAGATCTGTGGTATTTTATTTTTATATTTGGTTCTAGACTAGTTACCAAAAACACATTGGGTTTAAGGTAGCCTAGCATAATAATTAAAGTACGGCGTGTAAAGTTACCCAAGATTTTTGTTATCTTAGTTAAAGGGTTTGCTGTATTATGCAAATATATTTTATTCATGTACACCGTGCCTGGCTAAGTCTACATACGCCTACTAAATTCTGCTAGGAGTTCAATCTATCTAAAATGTTTAGATGTTTGAGGACTAAAGCCAAATACTGCTTGCATTAAGCGACACAAACCAGTTCCAAATAATACACAAAATTTAATATTCATCATTAACTGGCCAAATACTGGTAAACACCGACTACAGTGGTGTACAAACGACATCACAAGAGATATTTTCTTGACGAAAACACTTCACACGATCACACAATCACCATCCCTCCCCCGCTCCCCCTTCCCCCTCTCTGTGGTGAGAGCACCCACCCCATGGTCCTGAACCTTACAACAAAAACACTTAGCAATGATGAACTAGCAATTTTGACGTTAGATCCTAAATACATCCCACTCCTGCCCGGCAACGAGATATTTTATGATACTAATTTAGTGGCAGAAGTTCAGGTTATTGTAGGAAGATAAGCCTGGGCACCAAGTTTACACCACCCCCTTTCCAAAGGACTTCTCATGACATGTCGCCATCGAAATTGAACCTCCCCCCACTCCCCCAACTACAAGTGTTAAGAAAATTTGAAAACGAATCAGGAGATTGAACTTTGATCCGTTCGTTAACAACGAAAATCATGTAGTGTGACCAAATTTTTCTCATAGTTTTGTGTAGTGCCTCAAACTAAGGAGACGGGATAGTCTCCAAAAATGTAAGTAATAATCTGTTATTTATTGTTACTGGTGGTGATTGTGTGATCGTGTGAACTGTTTTTGCCAAGAAAATGTCTCTTTTTATGTTCATCATTAAGGTCCCACTCATGATTTGAAAAAATTCAAGATGGCCACCTAAAATGGTATCCATAAAACAATTCTTGGCTTGTATCTTCTAAATCGATCATTGGATTGATCACAAACTGGCTACGAATAATATCCAGAAATACTCTACTGATTAAGGTTCCATTCAGTTTTGTGAAAATTCTTGATGGCCGCTCAAAATTGCACTCAAAATATGGTTTTATAGCCGACGAAAATAAACATCACATATTTTTCTAGCGATACCCTCCTTTGAGCTATTATTCCCCTAGAAGCTTGAAAGTTGGCTTGTACTACTGCGCATGTGCAAGGATGGGCTGGCTATATGAACTCGGCGCAGCCGTCCGATGGCATCATTTCTCCTAGGGCGCTCACGTCAACGTGATCGCCTTCAACTACTCCATCCTCTCCTCGTCCTCTCTACGATCCGCCCTCGTCCGCTCCCGCAGGATGTCTTCTAAGATTCTGCCAGTTGAGGCTCCGCTCCTGGCCATTCCTTATACAGTCCTTGGATCCGCAGGCCGGAGTGTCACTCCGTTCTCCCCTAGGATCAGGATAATTCCGCCTACCACGGTGACACATCGTCGGTCCGGGCGCTTCCCTACTCACCGATCCTCTGCTGTTCGACAGCCACTCAATCCGCCGTCCGCTGCCTTCCCGGCGTTCATTACTTCATTTCCTTCTGGAGAAACCGGGGGCGCATTTCGTAGAGGCCGATCCGCCTCAGGTCGTAGCCCACACATCTTGCAGGCACCATCCTCTTGTCATTTATCTTCTTCAACAGCTGGTCCCTCGATCCTCAGACGTACGCTCCGCAATCCGCCTCCGTCCTTACCTTCACTAGCTTTCGCTGCTCCTCTTGGATCATCAAGCCAGCTTTTACCTACCTTTCATCCACCACCTCCTTCGCCTGTTCTAGTGAACCTACTTTGTGAAGAGCTGCCAGCCTCTCTCAACTTTGACATCCACTACACTATTCTTGAACAACAGTCGCCAGACTTTTACCTCTTTCACTGTCTCCACCGATCCTTCGCTCTCGTAAAGCAACGATCCCAGGAATCGCTACCTCTGCTCCGTTTTTAGGAGCAGACAGACGGAGGACCAATCCATCCTCTCCACACAGAACCACCGGTCCTCAGGGCCAGCTGGCTTCACCATCGTACACATCACTGCACATTCTCTCTGCGCTGCCTTCTTGGATTGGACCACTTCACCACCTGCTGTCGACTTCCGCCTTCTTTCTCCTCCAGCATTTTATGCTGTTGTACGTTAACCAAGGCATTTAATATCCCTCCATGCAGCCACCATCTGCTCATCATACTGTGCAGCCCTACTTTCACGTTTAAAACGCTCCATGCTGTTCACTTCGATCCCAGCTGTGCGCCGTCCGCTGTGCCATGTCGTCCGTGCCTCGTGCCAAAGGGACGCCGAGGGATGCATCCTCATTCCGCACTCCTTGCTCCGCATCCCTTCAGTAGCAGATTACGTCGAGGTTCTCGAACTTACTTCGGACCAGGAGTCATTGAAGCAGCCTCGTCTGCCGCACAATCCTCTTCTTTCCAAACCATCCGCTCCGATGCCTTGTGTCACTGCAGCCACGTCCCCGATCCCTGCAGTCAGCCTCCACTGGCACGGGACCTGCCATCCCTTGCTAATGAACTATCGCGTACCAAGAAACGTTATGCTTGCCTTAAGCTTCAACTTACAGCCCGGAAGGTAGTGTTGGGCGGTACCCGAAATTTTTGTGACGGTGCCGGTACCAGCCTAGGTACCGCGGTACTCGGTATTTAACGGTTCTAAAAATTTGGCGGTATTTCCTTTGGTACCTCCGGTACCAACGGTATTTTTTTTTTTAAGTAGCCTAATCAAACTAGGAATCATCAATTTCATTTACGTAGCCCCTCCCCCCTTCCAAAAAAATACACATAAAAAATAATCACCAAGTAGACTACTGCCCTCAATTTTATTTTTCAGTTGGTTCTTACTCTGATTGTAGCATCAAAGTTACAGAAATTTGGCTTCACTTTTGAACATTGTTTAGAATTCCAATTTTACCAGTGTTGATCTTTAATTGATTATTACACTGCTTTGAGTTGTACAACACAATGACGGACTGAACTATTGTTATAATTTTAGCGCCTTTTTTCATATTAAAACAATACCGGTATTTTAACAATGCACGGTATTTGGTACCGTTGCATTTTTGGTACCGCGGTACACCGTGAGAACCGGTATACCGCCCAACACTACCGGAAGGTTGCTGACAAGTCCCCCCCCGTGGTCCACAACTCACTCCTCTTGATTAATACTCTCACTCGTCCCGTCCTTCGGTAACAGGACGCTCCGCGACTCAGCGGACCAACGATCCGCTTACTGCGTCCCACGTGCATACTCTCATGGACTCATTACTCCAAACTTTTAAACAGAACACTCCAGTCTCCGATTACACTACGGCCTGGCTTGCTTTGATTCCTAAGCATTACAAGCCTTCCCTCGACAATGCAGAACCTTCGTCCGCCCCGGACGAACCATTCCGTCCTATCCCAACCATCCCCGCTCTTACGTCCGCTCACAGACGCAACAATTCTTCCATGAGAAGCACGCATCCTTTTTCAGAAGACTCGGACCTCCCTCCTTGGTTCCGTCCTATCCCATCTCCTCGTTCCCTTCTTCATCAGTTCATGGCTTGTCGTCTCCCCAAACATTACAATCCCACGAATTTTACGTTTATACACACGTAAAAAACCAGGGGGGGGGGGAGGGGGATACGAGGACACAACTGCACAGCATATTCACCATGTCCACCTTTTCTTCATCTTGTTGGAGTCTGTCATTTCTGAACAGAAGCAGAGTGGGAAATACGTATTATATAGGCAAGGAAAACTATTATGGGGGCAATCGACAGTTCTAACACACTGACTAGGCGTAAGCATTTACGGTTGCTCACCTCATTGTTAGCTGCGGCCGGGCGACGGACTTCGCTTGACCTTGAACGTTGCGGCGTTAGGCCTAACACGCGGTGTTGGTCTTTTGTATCTGCCGCTGTCGTTTTTCTTCTCTCTGGCAGAATTATCGTGGTCGGGAAGGCCCCTTATGCACTGATGGCGCCATGGTATTTTCGTCACTTTTCAATCGGTGATAGTAAGTAGTCCAGTCATTTTTGGTGAAAAAAATGGTTAAACATCACACTAATTGTAAAAGAAATAAATTAAGGTTTGTAGACCTGGAATAATATCCCCAACAACATTTCAAAAGTCTAGAGAAATCTAGGTATGGGAAAGCCGCCATCTTGGATTTATTCACGAAATCTGTAAAAATGCATATTAACTTTCATCTGGTTTCTTTAATGTTCCATTTATTACAAAATGTTAATAATGAAGATAATTAAGGTGTGAACCTTGCACGGAGGGGTGTAAAGGATTTTATTGCTGGAACTTACTCAAAAGGATGTGCACTTTAAGATTCTGTAGGGTGCCAAGCGGAAAACCTTGGCCATTAACGATGGCGGACAATCTAAGCTCAATTTTTGCCATTTTGGCCTATTATCCAAGAACCGTTATGGTACAGAGAGATGGTTGAGATAAAAGTTGCTTGCAATAAATAATGTTCTCTATAATGTATGTCCCATTACTTTTTTTCGTATCTCCTATGCTTTTTTTTGGCCGTTTGGGCCTATTTAATGCCTATAATGTCTCAATTTACAACTTACAACTTTCAACCACTGTTGCGTCGTTTCTCATTGAGTTGGGTAACTCCAGTTAAGTTCATTCAAAAGGTGGGAATGTCTTCTTTGCATCAAGTATAATTAAAAGAGTCCTACTATTGTTAGATACCGAGCTATTCCTGTTTTACTAGGTGTTGGTATCACAGTCACCGTTCGATTTTTCGCTCATTTTCAACTTTCAATTGCTATTCTGACGTTTCTAATTTAGGTAGATGACTCCAATTAGGTTCATTCAAAAGCTGGGAATGTCTTCTTTGCATCAAGCGTAATTAAAAAGGTCTATCAGAAACCGAGCTATGCCCATTTATTAGGGGCTGGTATCACAGTCACTGTTCGATTTTTCGCTCATTTTCAACTTCCGACAGCTGTTCCGATGTTTTTAATTTAGGTGTTTGACTCCAATTAGACATCTTCCAAAGGTGGGAATGTCTTCTTTGCGTGAAGGGCAAATAAAATGGTTTATCAGTGTTAGGGACCGAGCTATGCCTTTTTTGCTAGGGGCTGGTATCACCGTCATAGCTTGATTTTTCGCTCATTTTCGACTTTCAACAGCTATTCTGACGTTTCTACTTTAGGTGGACGACTCCAATTAGATTCAGTCGAAAGAAGACATTCCCACCTTTCGAGTGAAGCAGATTGGAGTTACCACCTAAATAGAAACGTCGGAATATCAGTCAAAAGTCGAAATGGTAAAACGGGCAAAGCTCGGTATCTAACAATGGTAGACCCGTTTAATTATACTTGATGCAAAGAAGACATTCCCACCTTTTGAATGAACCTTATTCGGGTTATCTGAATGAATTAGAAACGACGCAACAGTGGTTGAAAGTCGTTAATTTGGAAAGTTGATATATCTATGGGCATTAAATAGGCCCAAATGGCCAAAAAATGTGTAGGAGATAGGAAAAAAAGTAATGGGACATACATTATAGAGTACATTATTGCAAACAACTTTTATCTCAACCATTTTTTTGTACCATAACGGTTCTTGGATAATAGGCCAAAATGGTGAAAATTGGGCGCCAATTTGTCCGCCATCTTTAATGCCCAAGGTTATCCGCTTGGCACCCTACAGAATCTTAGTGTGCACATCCTTTTGAGTAAGTTCTAACAATAAAATATTTTACACCCCTCCGCGCAAGGTTCACTAAAATTTCCTCCGGACTATAATGTTCATACTTAACTATCTTCATTATTAACATTTTGTAATAAATGGAACATTAAAGAAACCAGATGAGATGAAGCCTTTACATGATTCCTGGTTCCAAACACTTTCTATTTTATATATTTTTGAAGTAATTGGAGCAAAATTTGCATTTTACAGAGTTCGTGAATAGATCCAAGATGGCGGCCAATATGGCGGCTTTCCCATACTTAGATTTCTCTAGACTTTTGATATGTTGTTATTATTCCAGGATATTATTCCAGGTCTAAAAAAATCTTCTAGTTTTCATTTAACTTTCGAACTATTAGTAGGTGCGATTAACTTGGCTAATAGGATTAACCTTGGCGGACTTTCCCTGGTTGAATGATAGCAGTACCTTCAAAGGCCGACCCTTTTTTGAAACTTGCGGCTTCTTTTATAGGCTACCAGTTTTGGTTTTGATCTAATCTTCTACTAGCACTTACCATCCCAAGTTATTCCAAAATGCTGAAGCAGGATTTCTCAGCCATGTAGTGAAATATTAAAATTGGCAGTAAAAAAAAAACTTGGGAGAATGAAACATTTGGCAGGCTCATCTTGAGCTGCTGAGTGTGAGAAAAAAAGGGAGCTGATATGTGAAGCTGGGGGGGGGGGGGTTAAGGAGGATGATGTGACCTGGTTGGTTTTCTGTCTTAATTAAAATTTTATTATTGTTGCCAGGTGGTAGTATGGAAACGCTACAGTGATTTTAAGAAGCTTCACAAACAGATGCTAACATTACACGCTAAGTTATACCTTAGCGGAACATTTCCTCACTTCGCAAAGTCAAGGCTGTTTGGTAAGAGTTGATCCGTTTTTATGTTGTTTTTTTTTTTAATGATATTACTGTTCCTTGCTACATAATGTATGAGCGAGGGCTTGAATGCTGTGATTCACTGTTTTAGGTCGGTTTGATGGAACCGTAATTGAGGAACGTAGGCAGAGTGCCTTGCTGTTACTGGAATTCATTGCTCACCACTCTCCGTTGTTTACCAGTCAAATTTTTGTCAAATTTTTTGAAGTAAGTAGCTCCTTATGCATTGACTCATTGGGATGTGTTTGCAATAACATCACGCTAAAACTACTAAACCGACCTTCATGAAATTTTGTATGACGACCAAATACAACTCTGAAAGTGTTTCTGTTTAATCAAATCGAAAATCAAGTTTATTTTGGGCCGGAAATTACAGAAAAACTCTTAAAAATTCTTAGAAGCCAATTGTTGAAACCAAACTGTTAAAAAGCAATTGTTAGAAATCATTTCGGTGTACGCTAATTGTAATAGTGGAGCTTTCACACTGTATAATGGTTGTACAAACAAAGAATGCAAGAGTTTTGAGGATCAACAATTCAGTTCACAAGAAACATACAACCGTAATATCAATCAACAAAAAATTGTTTCTTTGTTGAGAACAAAAATGGAACGATCCGGGAAAGAGGGGAGGGAATAAAAAAGTAGGAAGGGAGTGGAAGAGGGAATGAGTGGAATATATATATTGGAGGAGAGCAGCGCAACTGTCCCCCCCTCCCTCCCCCCAGGAAAAAAGTTGGCGAAAAATTCAGTTTAAAAGCGAAAAAGTAAAGGAGGGAGGGGAAAATAGACTTCATTTTTTTTTTAAAGGAGGAGCGATGGATCAACAACAAGGTGAACGGGCAACTACCTCCACCACCTATAAAAATATTGTTGAAGATTCAGTACTAAAATAAATAAAAAATAAAAAGGAAAGGAGGGAGGATCAAGAATATAGGTGTAACTCCCTCACCCCAACCTCAGGAAACTTCCCTTCCATTCCCTCTCGAGATGTAATCTCTACTTCACTCCTGTGTGTGAACATACAATGGGGGCGACCCTTGTAAAAGCATCACATAGTTTAACCTGTATACATCTGGATCAATTTAAAAGTAAATTTTTTTATATTTTGTTGCAGGATGGACAGAAAATTGAGTCTCCCAAACATGAAGTGAGCCCTCTTTCAGTAAGATGTGGAATGTCCCCTCAAAATGTTCTGTCACCGCAAAGTTCTCTTAGCACAATTTCTGAAGAGCTGGCTACGAAGTAAGCATGTTACAAAATACATTTAGTGGCACACATTAACCTTAACACAAATCAACATTATCAAACATTGACCCCTGTTTCCCACTTCCTCACTGCATTTACTACATTTTTTTTGTTGTTGTACAATCCTTATTTTTGTCATGAATTTAACTTTCAACTGCTGGGGCACGAGTTCGCTATTCGTTCAGATTTTCCCTAAAATTTATTCATGTGTCAAGGTCCTTCATGTGCAAGTTGGAATGTACAGTAGAACCTCGATTATCCGAACTAATTGGGAATGAAGAGTGTTCGGATAATTGAAAATTTGGATTATGCAGTTGACATGTAAAACAAAAAAGGAAAACTTTTTTTCTTACTCAGTTTAGCGTTTTGTGAACTATGCTGATTGTATATGACAACTGAAATGAAAATTTTGCCTGAAACCACTTCTGGAACATAAATAAAGCGAAGTCAGTGCTTATTCCTTTTTTAATGAAACAGCAAATTTCTGAATATTTTGTAAAAAATGGGAGTTCGGATAATCAGGGTGTTTAGATAATCGGGGTTTGGATAATCGAGGTTCTACTGTATAGTGGCAAAGGTATGGATTTTTGAAGTATTAATTTTATGAGGTACTGTCTTGAATATTGCTGTGCTTAGTCTGCGAACAAAATTGGTTCTCATAAGCTGCTGCGTTAAAAATTTAGGGCCGCGTCACCCTTTATATTATTGTTTAAGAAACAAAAATAAAAATAAATTGGCGCACACATTAAATTGTAGAAACTCTCCTTTTTTTCTCAGCTCTACAGTTGGCCAGCAGTGCAGCTCGGTCGGTATTATAAAAGACCATGCTGTTGCTAAAAGAAGCTTGCAGTGTCCCCTTGTGCAGGCTGCTACACACATGATACTGTTCTGTCTCTAAGAAAAGTGATGGGAAGATGGGGAATTGACCTATGGGCTGGATAATTACCTTCCCTTCTTCAGTGGATCTTGTCAGTCGGAAAGGATGGCGACGATCGCTGGACGGCTTGACGGCGTCACGTTGCTGCATTTTTGCAGCGGTGCTGACGTCCCGGCCACGCAGCTGTGGCCGTTCTAGGCCAGTCGTCAGTCCTGGTTAGTCCAAGGCGTAGC
>JAHWFP010077237.1:26594-55179 GCA_023313725.1 Lithobius niger
GTTGCATTTTGCAACAAACTTGTATTATTTTTATTAGTAAGAGGGGTAAAAAAATGAAGCGAGCACGGTCAGCCTCAGTGCTTATGCAGGAGGAGTGCGATGACGCATGTGCATTGGGGTTACAGAGCTAGCCATCGATTCACTTTCTTCCCTTCTCTAGGGAAAGAGCATCCGAGAGCAAGGATACTAAAAATATAGGTAATGGATATTTCAGTTAGGCAATGGAAACAAAAATCAGCCATCCGTACCCAGCATTTTGTTTTTTAATGGGTCTGTACCTGTTGAATATAGTTTTACTTACTTAACACAATTAACCATACTTAACTATCGAAAATGATTTTGTCGTTTAAGAACCGTGTTAGCTCCCTTTCGTCGGCGTTAACTCAAGGATTTACGGTAATATTGTTTCCTCACTGAAATCTTATGAGTAAATTGTGCACTTTGTAAGAAACGAGTATTTATACTGTGTGCAGACATTCTTGCAACCCTAGCGACTGTCAGTGTATAGGATAAATACTTTGCATGCTGCTTGTCATAAATAACAGATTAATTTATGATTATCTTGCTTCATCGGATATGGCAAAAAATCTTTAATGCTAGTTAGTGCTGTCGTACCAAGCCCGAGCAACTGGACTCTGTGAGCAGACCATGATCACCAAGCAGTGTGGTCCTATTAACCAAGCCAACATTTTTACGTAAGGATTATTTTGCCGAGAGGCTATTCATTCACTGTTATTGCTGGTAACCTGAACTTTTATCGATGTCATCTAGAACAGTGTTTCAGCATTTGATGTTTACAGGACTAAATTTTCAGATTTTCCTGTGCTCGGCAGTATTAATCGGCTCAGTAGACCTATACCAGGTTTTTTTTGGGGTTTGCTCGACGGTGATTTGGCTTGGCAGAAAAAGTGTTTGGTACTACTAAATTATTGCTACTAAACAGGTGACGAAGACGGTTCGAGACGGGATGCTGTAAGGCGGAAAACTGCTCAGTACCTCATTCGAGCCGAAGACATTTACAAGAAATACTTAGCCTGCGAGGTCCAAGACGAAAATCGTTGGGGTGTAAGTTGCCGTCTTTAAGTACTGCTGCAGAGTGGTGCAGCAATCATAGAATGACTTAAGATATGGTTATTTCAGGCTAACAGCCGGTTGTCTCCAACCATTGACAGGGATCCAACGACGGGGCTGCTGCAGGCCAATCCAAAGGAACTGACCAATTATAAAGTTCTTGGCATCATTGACCGGGTCATGCTGGTTTTAGATACAGCAACTGAGTCGACATTTGTCATGAAGGTAAGTCATTTCAATTTAGGTGTTATCTATGTAAACTGTTATTTTACTTGGTCTACACTGGTTATAAAAACACTAGATGACTTTATCGTACTTCTGTGCTAGCTTACTTTTTGTTCTAGTGGTGATGTGAGAAATATGAAAAGAACACGGTGACCTGTACGATTGTATCTCATTAGTAGTGTTTTTCTCTGGCCACGGTTACTGATATCTTGTTACCTACAAAAGAGACCTTATCAAAAAAAAAAGTGTCAGTGCTTGTACAAACTGCACGTTTTTCGTAAGAAAATCTTTAAAGGCGATCAAAAAGATGATGGGGGAATACCTGAAATTAGGGAGTCACTACTCTAAAAATATTTTAAAATTGAATTTTTTTTGGTAGAAATTGGTCTGAATAACATACTACTGGACACATATTTTTTTATGAACTGTAACATTGCTTTATTAAAATAAAATGTTTTCAGAACTTTTTTACTAAAATTTAATACAATTTGTTCTACGTGAGATAAATTTTACCTTGTTTTCCTCAAACTGTAAATATTATGTGGTTCGTCAGTAAAAACATAACTTTTCTTTGAAATGAGATAACTGGCCTGTTCCCACTGTGTTACTTGTGGGAGATCCTTCCCTGCTTATATGGCACTTTTAAAAACCGTAATTTTGCGTAATTTTTTCCTGGAAATGCATGTCAATTTCCTTACTTCCTCTCCCACTTTCCCTCTGCCCCACTTTCTCCTCCATATACCACTCCTTTTCTTACCGCTAGCTCGGAAGGTCGATGGATGCGAGTGGCTGGGAGTTGGACGAGAAATGGCTGACGCCTAAACGTATTACCTAGCATGTAGTAGCGCGCAAGAGGGGGCAAGCTGGGTCGGCGTGCTGCAGAGCATGTGAAACGAGTTGTGTTGGTGAGGAAAGTGGACACCCAGTTTGGTCGTGTTGGTAAGCAATACAAGATGGCGGCTCACAAAGTGGCGGTTGCTGGTAATGGTGAGTAGCGTTGTAGTTGGAAAGACTAGCGATGACGATAGCTGCGTTATTGCTGGCCTGTGGACATATAAATTATTGTACAGATTAGGCAATAGTGTAAGTGTGAACCACTAGGTGGTTGTGCCTAATACAGTAGTACCGTCACGTTGGTAGAAATTCCACGAAAACGTTTGTTAGACGAAACCACGTGCTAAATTGTATGCAGCTTATTGAAGTGAGGCGGGTACTGAACGAAGGCAGTGGCCGGTCGTCGGCTATAAACCTAGAACGAATGTGGTTGGTGCCAGCATGGCCACATGGAAGGCGGGTGCGTTGCCCGGGAGGACCATGGAGTGGTTGGCCATTGAGGCTTCAGCATGGGCCTTGTGGACGATTCAAGGCGCGAGTTTAGGCTTATGTGGTTCGCCGCCGGTGAGACCAGTGTGGCCAGGGCTGCCGTAGGTGGTTGTTCATGGTGCGATTTTGCCTAAATTTTGAGAAATGATGGCGCAAGGTGTGATTGAGGTGGTGCAGAGTGGATCGGTGAGGTTCCAATGTTAGGTGGTTTTATGGAGTAACAATTGTTTGTTAGTAATTATAGCAAAAACCTTGAATCATTCATACAAAACACTATCAGGACAGAAAGAAGTTAAACCAGGCACAAAATTTAAATACATGTATTACAAACCTCGAGCACGGCTCATTAGTACAACTCTATTAACAGTATTTATAAATATTTCTGAAATATATTTAAACGGTACTAAAATTCAATGAATGTAAAAAATAAAAAACTTGTTGGTGTTACTACTAATTATTTTACAATTGGTAAAATATTGAAAACTCCAAAACCACTGATGGGTACAAAAAAATCACGCTGCTGACAAACCCATTAAAGGTGTAGCTCGTAATTCAGACGCAATGGATGGCACTTGATAATATCACTGACGACTCTTCTAACCTGGCTTCCTTATTACTTGACAGTTGCCGTCAAAACGGTTGGAAACGCAGATAAACTGAGTAAACTGTAAACCAAGGCTGCGCACAAAACATCTTGGATAAATGCTGGGTCAACCTCGATGAAATAGAAATTGTAAGACAGATTAGAAATAATGAAAGGCTCATGGAATTCTTTTGGACGCTACTATTGCCTTTAACATCGCAAATTATCGTCGGCTGAATAATAATAATACACTAAAAATCGGCTGGCAACTTGGTGACTTCGACATACTTGGAAAAGAGTAGCGCACAACTTTCAATTATTTTTCGAATGAGAGTAAACCATGAACCTGGAGCTTACGTTACGGCTGCGAATAACTCTTGATAAATACAATTTAAATTTGCACAGTCCTCCGAGTCTAAAACTTCATTACGTTGAAACGAACGCTAGGAGCTCCATATTCCGCGTACGACAGGCCTAGTTAAAGATTCAGTATTGGTGGCAGTTGTTTATGCGGTACGAACCTTTCAGGAACAGCTACGGGGCCGGCACGTGCATGTGTTGTTGGAGAGTATGGTAGTCGTAGCTTACATAAACAAGCAGGGCGGAACGAGGTCCGTGTCCCTGACTGGTCTCGTGGAGGGGACTTTGACATTGACAGCAGCGGACAAGTTGTGTCCTTGCGGCAGTGTTTGTTCCGGGGGTGTAAAACGTCACTGTGGATGGTCTGTCACGGCAATTCTGGGACGGTCTTTATTTTAAACTATCCCTGTAGGTGTTTACACGGATACGTTCCTGGTTTGGGGTGCCAAAGATTAATTTGCTGGCATTCGTGGCGACAGCGCAGCTGCGACAGTTTGGATCTTGTGGCAGGTGCCCCGAGACAGAGTTGGTGGACGCGTTTAGCACCTCTTAGTCTGTTGTGTTCCCGTACCTGTTTTCACCATGTCTGCTGCTTGAGAAATTGTATGCAAAAATTGGCGGAGGACAGAGTAGAAAGGGTAGTTTTGGTGACGCCAGCATGGGAAGCGGCTGCCTGGTTCGTGTTGCTGCGTGCATTATAAGGTTTTGGCCCTTTTGTTTTGCCCACAAAGATCGACTTGCTGTGGGACCCGTATGAGGGCAAGGCTGCCACGGACTATATTGGGGTCCGTGGGTCGTTAGGTGTGTTGGTGCGCCGTAGGATGAAACGCATGGTCGCATCCGGTGGACAAGAGGTGATGAGGTAAGATATCCATTTCAGTAGTACATTTTAGAATCATCCCACAAGTATTACAGTGAGAAGGATTCTACGAATAAGAAATGGTGATTCTACCAGAGAACTTGGTCTCGCAGGAGAATCGAAGTTCTCAAAGTAGAATCCCACGAAACTGTGTTACTTTGATTTCCCTCCTGCCTCCCTGCTCTTAATCTTTGTGGTGGTCGCCGCAGGCAAAAAAGAGTGGCATATGGAGGAGAGGGCAGGGCAGAGGGGAAGTGAGAGCGGAAGTGATGAAATTTGCATGCATTTCCGGGGAAAAATTACGTAAAATGACCGGTTTTTACAAAGTGTCGCATGGCTTGGAAGGATCCCACAAGCCTTTGAATCTCATGAATCTCCAGCAGCCCTCCCACCACTTTATCCACCACTTGGTTTACCCAAAACTCCAATCGCAACTACAAGAAAAATGGGGAAGAGCGCTCCACTCCCATGCCGCTCGCGACCATAAAGATCAGTGGTCAGACGCGCAAAATTCAAAAAGATGCAACGTTCAATCTGATGTAGGCCAAGTAAAAATAACGGCAAGTAGAGAAAGCTGACGAAGACAGACGGCGTTAACCCACACCAAATAGGAAGGAAGAGTGTCTGTCGAAAACTACAAAACAACGCAAATCGTTGGATTAACTTTCGAAGTAGAGTTTCCTAATATTTTAAAAAGAGAGCAAGTTCTCTGGTAGAATCACCATTTTTTTAATGTACTTCTTTAATAATGATCCTGTGATGATAGTTTCAGTGACTTTTTGTAAAAAACATGTTAAATTGTTGGCTATAATTTCAAAATTGTGGTAGCAAATTTATCTTAGTTCCCACGATAAGGCCGGGAAAAAAAAATTGTTCGGTTCTCGGGCGCGGGCGGGTCCCCAAAAATCATGCGGGTCAATCGCTTTTTATTTCATTCGTCTTACGTCGTTACCCGTGGAGTGAGGCACTAACGAAATATTTATTCTTGCAAAAATTATTGGACACAATTATTTCAAACACACGCACGCAACAGCTATTCATTAAAATGCACGGAAAAAAGCGGACAAATGGCTTTAATAGTTTCGGAGAACCTTGTTGTTTTTTTTAATTACGGGCGGTAATGAAAATCGAAAATCTCCGTGTTGACAAAGACGCGTCCGAAAGACGGCGTTAGTTAGGCTAAAAATCGTTGCTCCCACCTGATAAGCAATAGTGTGAAGGTTTATAGGCTCCTTTTCCATTTTAGTTTTGCATCGTGACTGCTGATTTAATTTTTTAATGCTGTGAAACAGCATCTTTCTTGTGATTTGCAATGACGAACTAAAACACTTGTCAAGCGCTCACGTGAAATCCGAAGCGATCGGCGGCGTCCCTGTTGAAATCGCGCATCAGCCAATGAGAGCACGCAAAATCGGTCACGTGGTGCCAACCAGCCAATAATGGAACGCGATTTTCAAATGCTTTGGAAAGTTAGCCTGAAACGGCCAGAAACGGCCTACTACAATTCGCCTGATTGGCCAATGCCAAATGGCCATCGAGAACATATGTTGAGAGGCCTAGATTCAGGGGAATTCCAGCTTTCCAACTAATACAAGATGGCAGCGCCCAGTCAAATAATTCGACCGCTACCACTGATCAAAAATGACCAATTTTCTGCTTTTTAACTTAGGAAAAAAGAATGAGAAAGGCATTTTTGCAGTTTTTAGTGAGTCTACACTCAACTAAAGTGCTTTTAATAAAACTGTAGATATTGGTAACTACGTCTTTTTTACAGAAATCGATGCACATCATGTCAGGAATTTCAGCGTTTCGCATTTCGATATTTTGGCGGAAAATTGCGTTTTTCGACCCATAGTTTACCTTCATAGCTTCGACGTATATATACGTCATTACAGTGTTTGGGATGATTTTTTTTGGACGTATATATACATTCATACTGCTTAAAAGGTTAAAAAAAATGTGGAGAATTTTCATAGCATTTTGAAAATAAATAATAAAATAAAAAGCCGGGTGGCCTGGTCCTTTTTCGACCTTCGAAATGCCCGAGAACCAAACTTATTTTTTTTCCCGGCCTAATGCTATACAATATACATACAAATAATTGTCAGACCGTGAGATGGTAATTTGGAACAATTTGCGCTGATGTTATAAGGGGAGCCGCATTACCGCGTAATGTTTATTAATGGTTTTGTAGTAGTGTGGTACTCTCACGTTAAAGGGTAAGTAAAACAGATGAAATGTGTAATAAATAAGCTGTAGTGGCCGAGTTACCTTGCTTACTACTTGAATTGGTGACGTATGAGTAACGGGGAAAGAGACATGTTTATTGATACGATAAGCTTATAAATACAATTGTATATTCAGCTGACTATAGCAGCTGACTACTGGCTCAACCTATTATATAATAGTAAGGGGTGGCGCTGATGCATCTGTGGGTATCTTGACGTCACTAGTAATTAATATGTAACGTGGGCATTGTGGCTACGTACACTACAATGCCCTCCCTTTAAAAAAGAAAAAAAACATTGGCATGTGTAGCTTAATCCAATTTTTTGACGATATCGGGTTTGTTAGCTTGCTGACGTCTACTTGACGGACGGCGTTTTAATTTTGAACGTTAATGGCATCTGCTTATTTTTATATCATTTATTTTGTTTTGATGACCCATGTTGTTTTAATGCTCATTTTAGTTGCTGGCCTATTTAGCTTCCCAGCAACTTGAGTTGTGAATATGAAACATAGAAACATAACATTAATTTTCATATTCTAGTTTAAAAAATACCACCAATTTGGTATACACAGAACAATGAACGAAGGACATGCTTTCCGCCTTGGAACTGTCACAGTGTCACGCCAGGGTTCCTAAAAACCCCCTCGGTAACATTGTCGTGACACGTGACAACTACCTCTTCCCCCTCTCCAACCTTTAAATCTTGCTCGTGCCATAAAACTGTAGAGTGTAACCTAACGTTAAGCTCACATTTACTTGTACACATTACTTTAATTGCACGCATAGCAAATAAGCAAACACTGTAAATCCTGCTAAAATCGCTTACCTGGTTAAACATCAATCCCTCGGCCGAGGAAAATACAATTTAGGTAGATTTTACAGTATGACAATGTTAAACACGTAGTCCCTTGTTGCAATAATTCTTGTAGCATGATTTTATTTACTTATATTGATAAACCCCTGAGCATACAAGCTGAAAGCACAACAATAATTGCCATCCCTATTGTCAAAACTAAACTCCCTTAATGCTTCATGACTGGAGACATTATTGCCCCTGTATTGTCTTTCCCTACTGTTGGATTCGTTTTTCTTTATTTTTTTTTTTTGAGTATAGCAGTCGTATCGGCTGGATGTGTTTCTACCTTCGTCATGCTTTTTGACTAATGCCTATCTAAGCTGAAGGAAAGAAAACAACATGGATGCCGTCCGCCATCTTTAATCTTCGGATTAGGCAAGGAATCCTCAGCTCAGCTACAACGTGGCCATGGATGCCTATGGTTTTACCACCTAATACATTTAGCATAGCCTGTGATAATGATAATTAATCCCCGTCCATAAGGAATTTTATTAACGATTAGGTCGACGATGAAGATTAGGCCTCGTGGCCCTCTTGTATTGAATGATACCGAGCCTATCGTCTTGAGAAAAGTTCTCCAACACGGGAGCTGACAATACAGAAGCAAACGACATCTTCTGCCGTGGGAGTATCGGAGCCAGATTGTACTTACACCATTCTGTTTTGTTGAACGAAAGTAAAACCAAAGTGGGAAGAGAAAAGTGATGTTTCGATCCATGTTTAATGTCTAAACAGCTCACAATCACAACTACCGTTTGCACACGCTCCTAGGACCTCTGGCGTGTTGGAAACGCGTCCGTGCGGTATTCTAGTCAGAAAACATCCTATTTATGAGGCCGTGTCGTACCGAACCACGCTCTGCCCTCCTACGTACCGCGGCACATCCACTACTGTCTTAAAATACCACACATCAGAATACCGCACGTTTGGGCAGGTGTTTACCAGCCGGGGAGTCAAGTGGTAACCGCACTCGACAAATGGTAGCATCGGCCGGGAAGTGCAGGTGGTAACAACGGCAAATAGTATCATCAACTGACCCAAGTATCGACAGTAGAAGACAACATTGTAATGGTTACACCACCACAGACGATTTCTTTTTGTAGTAACAGCTGAGACCGAAAACGAAAAGAAAGACTCCACACCGTTAACATGGCACAACTATGGGACCACCACGGAAATCCGATTCCGCAATTGAGAGGCAATCGCCAGAATTCACTGCCACAACAAAATTATAAAGGAATTCCCATATTGACAGGATTTGAGACCTTCAAAATCTGGAAGACGTTTTTCCAATGTCTAGCAGAAGAGAAGACGGAACCAGACGTCCTGACGAATCCTAGACCGAATCCAGAACAGGTACCACCTGAAGATATAGCCGAATGGCAGAGAAAAAACGCTGAGTGCAAGCTCATGCTAATGCGAACTGTTGCCCCTTCAATCATAGTCCACTTCCAGGGCCAACAGACTGCGAAGCAGATTTGGGACCAACTTAATGCAGATTACGCACGAGTAGACCCTTTCCAACAGATGAAGAAACTCTGTGAACTTATGTCAGTCAGTACGGCAAATCAAGAAGACGTGGCTACATATATAAGGAGAGTCCGTGCCTTGATGGCGGAAATCGTAGCAACAAATTATCCGTGAACGGAAAATGAAGCTTATGTATGGGCCCTAAGAGTCATCCACCAGTCCAACCTCAACGTAACAAGGGAAACACTTTTAAGAGCAGGCCGACCCTTAACATTTGCCCTGTTACAGTCTGAATTGATAGACAGCCTGAATTACTTCAACCCCGACGTGTCAACATTCGTAACTCCACCATCTATAATAGCACAGGCCCAGGCATACCTGCAAGAGAATTCACAATTCCTCAATGAATATAGACGTACAGGTCATAACGATAAACTCTTACCACCTAACCTAACTCAACCTACTTACCAACAAGATCAGCCTGATTTCCTGCAAAACACACGTTATTTCTATAATAACTCCTGTCAACAACCCCAGGAAGCCTATCAGGTTCAACAATTTAGTGCACAGCCTGATCGTAGCAGACGACCAAACAGTTACCAACCAAGACGAACTCAACCCAGGCGACGGCCAACTTCGTGTTTATTTTGCCGAAGTCCGCATCACGATTTTTACAACTGTGACACCATAGATCCTTCGCAGCGCCCCCTGGGGCCCAGATGTTAAAAGTGCTTCGGATTTGGGCATATTTCTAGTGGTTGTGGCACGCGCACACCCCTTGCACGTGAAGAAAATGACCCCAACTTCAATTACCAACGACCACGAAATTTTGGAGGCGCCCGCACCCAAAGGACGCTACCCCAGCAACCAAGACGCAATCTGGACTGTGTCAACGCCGATAATACAGGCCAACAACAACAGAGTCGACCAACAATGAACCCTAATGCAGAAACAGTTGCATTCCTTTGTCAGCAACACCAGGCCTTTGGCCTAGAGGTAGACCCAACTCATGGAAAACGTGCTCAGCAAAAATTGCCGACAAGACAGCCAGCTGAACAGGTTGTATTGAATACTTTAGATTTAAGACCTAGCAATGTAACACTACCCTTTTCTAAGGAAACCTACTTACATGATTCGGGTGCTACAATAAACCTAACCAAACAATGTTATAAATTAGTAGATAGGGACAAATGCCCCAGAGTTAAGATTCAGTTGGCTTCTGACGGCGTTTGAGCCTACGGGATATTATTCGGAGATTTAAAGGTAACTGGTTATGACCGTTTCGGTAATTTGCTAAAATATTCGACAATCCTACGCAACGTCGTCGAACTGCCAACTGCATCCCAAAATTTACTATCAGCTTCAAGGATGCTCAATGGTGGACTGAACTCTAATTTAAGAGACAAAGGTGTCTATGTAAGACAAGCAAAACGTCCACATAATTTGATCATGTTTGGGCACCGAGACATGCATTTGTTTAATGTACCTTTAAGGGTTGACACTAGCTATGACATTTATGGGGATACGATATTCCGAGAATTAAGGGAAGCACGACTCCAGGGGAAAACAAATATTGTTTTTGGATTACCAAAAATGCAAGTAGTCGACCTCCCCTTACCTCGAGAGGAGACTATGCCTAAACAATTAATAACAAATACTGAGGTAAATGTACAAACGTCCCCGCATGAACAGTATACAAGTGCACCTTCAAGCTTAGTTGTACCTTTAAATGTTGATGTGTCTTTAAATACAAATGTACCTTAAGCACAGTTGTACCTTTAAATGTTGATGTGCCTTTGACTACAAATGTACCTTTAAGCGTTTCTGCTTTGCCCTTCGAACCCCAGACTTGCCAATTAGACCAGTACTCAAAACAGAGTAACTTCACCACTACTGATAGTCACGCCCCACCGAGGGATAGGAACCCCCCATTAAAGCTCATAAACCCAGAAACCACCAAAACCCCAGGATTACGCTCGGGGGGGGGGGGCAACATTATCCGGCGTTAACACTGCTAGGTCAAGGTGTCCGTACCGATCCCGCCTCCGTAACAGCTTACCCTTTTTTTTCCGTGGGGCATAGTAGCAACCTAGCCGCTCCCCCAGTCCTCCCACACGCCGTTGGTGTTCTTGATGCGAATATGCTTCACCGCTGCATGGGACATGCCTCCTACGACCGTTTACGTCGCATGGTCTCAAAGGGTACCCTCGTTACCCCCCGACTGGTTGGTAAAACTCCTACACATTGCGATATTTGCTTACGCACTAAGATGCGCCGAGGGAGCCATCCTGCAATACTAAACAGGCCACTCCTTCCCCCACTTATTTGTTGGAGTGCTGACGAATGTCACGTTAGCCGTGAAGAGACCCTTGATGGGGGGTCTGTTCTTTTTCTAATCGTGGACATAGGAACCAGACGTTTTGTTGGTCATGTTGTCTCGGCCAAGTCACTTATTCCCGACATCCTCATTGGAGAAATAACCCGTCGCCAAGTCGAGACAGGTCAGCGCCTAGCCCGCCTCGTTACCGACGGCGCACTAATCTACCAGACTCATCGCCTCCAACATTTCCTCTTCCTTAACGGTACGGTCCACACGATTATCACAGCTCGCTGCCCAGAGCAGAACAGCCTGTCAGAACGAGCAAATTTGGCCGTTAAGACCATTGTGAGGTTGTTACTCGCCGACGTTGACTTGCCGGAAACTTTTTGGGGGTTTGCCAGCCTTGAGGCCACTCTCTTGCACAACATCCTGTGCTCCTCAGCGATCCCCAGTGACGTCTCGCCATACCAATTGTGGTCCGGTAACGTCCCCCAGGCCAATTTTACTAAACGTTTTGGGTGTCTGGCCTAGGTCATCGTTCGCCCCCTTCTACGAGACGGTCGGCTCAGTCCTACTGCTACCCCCATGATTTATGTTGGCTATGACCCCGACTGCAGAGCGTATAAGCTTTATGACTCTCACACCTCTTTACTTGTTGTGTCTACTGATGTTCGTTTCTTGGAGGATGTGAATGCTTCCGCCTACTTTGCTCATCCTACTTTGCCTACCTTCCCTTCCCCCGACTCCTCTTCCTCTATACTGGATCTCTCTCCCCCTGCGCCGCCCCCACCATTGCCTCCCCCTTCGCCTCCCCCTTCCCTGTCCCCTCAACTGTCCCTGGTTTCCTCGGACCTTTCCCCCGTCTCTGTTCCTTCTTCCCGTCTTACCTACACTCCACGTTCGCGACCCGCCTCTGCTCGCTCCTCTCGGTCCTCTGGGTCCTCCGGCTCTTCTCACCTCACCATCCGCCGTAACGGCCTGGTTTCCTCACGACGGGTGCCCCGTTTGGCCCGCCCGCGTTCTACCCCTTTGCCACCACTTTCTCCCCCGCGTCGTTCGCGCCGCCTCCTGGCCTTGCCCCCATATGGTGCTTCCCCGTGGACTTACCTTTTGTGCGATAAACTACTTGTTGTGTTAAGTTTGTTGCCTTTTCTTGCTTGCATACCTGTTGTTCAATTTTTATTCTCTCTCCTCTTTTTTACTTACCCGGCGTCCCTCGCACCCCTTGTCGAGGGAGGGGGGGGGGACTGTCACAGTGTCACGCCAGGGTCCCTAAAAACCCCTTGGTAACATTGACGTGACACTTGACAATGACCTCTCCTCCCTCTCCAACCTTTAAAGCTTGCTTGGGCCATAAAACTGTAACGTGTAACCTAACGTTAAGCTCACATTTACTTGTACACATTACTTTAATTGCACGCATAGCAAATAAGCAAATACCGTAAATCCTGCTAAAATCGCTTACCTGGTTAAACATCAATCCCTCGGCCGAGGAAAATACAATTTAGGCAGATTTTACAGTATGACAATGTTAAACACGTACTCCCTTGTTGCAACAATTCTTGTAGCATGATTTTATTTACTTATATTGATAAACCCCTGAGCATACAAGCTGAAAGCACAACAATATTGCCATCCGTATTGTCAAAACTTGAACGCCCTTAATGCTTCATGACTGGAGACATTGTTGCCCCTGTATTGTAGTTCCCTACTGTTGGATTCGTTTTTGTTTATTTTTTTTTTGAGTATAGCAGTCGTATCGGCTGGACGTGTTTCTACCTTCGTCATGCTTTTTGACTAATGGCTATATAATAATAATAATAATAATAAGCTTTGTTGCTTGAGCAACAGGACAAGCAAGGACTGAATGGTCACTAACAGCAAGCCTAAACAAAAATCGCTTACATTAATGCGACAAATAAATACTAAAAGTTATTCAATACAAATATGATTTAAAACAATTTGTTTGTGGTATCATATCATTAATTTAAAAGCTTATCAAAATCTTAAAAACAGCTTGAGGAAACAAAAAAAATAAAAAAAGAGTAAAAAGAACAGAGCAAAGATACGTTACCCAGATGAAAGGGGGATTCAATTTAGGGACCCAAAATGCATTTTTAGAACCACTGTGGGCTACGATGTAAAAATTTCACAAGATTCTGTGTATTTAAAATTCTGCGGAAGCCCTGAACTGTACTTGATGATACCGCTGATTCTGGTAATGAGTTCCATGAATCAATTACCCTCAAGGAGAAAAAGTTACTTCGGGTATTTGATCGTGCAGATTGCCGATTTAGCTTCAATGAGTGGCCTCGAGTAATATTTGTATTGGATGGGTCGAAAAAAGTAAGTGCTAATGGATGATGCCCGTGCACAATTTTGTACGTAAGGATAAGATCAGTCTTGAGGCGCCTAAGCTCAAGTAACTCAAGGCCTGTTATTCGAAGGCGTTCAAGCAAATAAGCTGAAGGAAGCAAGCAAATAAGCTGAAGGAGCAAATAAGCTCCTTCATATAAGCTGAAGGAAAGAAAACAACATAGATGCCGTCCGCCATCTTTAATCTTCGGATTAGGCAAGGAATCCTCAGCTCAGCTACAACGTGGCCATGGATGCCTACGCTTTTACCACGTAATACGTTGAGCATAGCCTGTGATCGGATGATAATTAATCCCCTTCCATAAGGAATTTTATTAACGATTAGGTCGACGATGAAGATTAGGTCTCGTGGCTCTCTTGTATTGAATGATACCGAGCCTATCGTCTTGAGAAAAGTTCTCCAACACGGGAGCTGATTATACAGAAACAAACGACATCTTCTGCCGTGGGAGTATCGGAGCCAGATTGTACTTACATCATTCTGTTTTGTTGGACGAAAATAAAACCAAAGTGGGAAGAGAGAAGTGATGTTTCGATCCATGTTTAATGTCAAAACATGTCATCGTTAACCCATCGTCAGTTTGCACTTCAAACTGAGAATAACCAAGCTCATTGCAAACTCTTGCTGACACCCATTTTCTATCTACAGTTTGGGAATAGTTTCTGGCCCAGACCAATGCATCTTTGTTTAATTTAAGTGGTGCCTTATGCAAAGTATCTTTAATTTGCTTGTACTGTTTTTCATGTACAGTTATTATTGATGTTGGGAAAAGTAAGTCCAGTTTACTTTTATTTTATCGACCTAGGAAAATTTTGCTTGGAGTTTGAGGTGATTCTGACAGAAACTAAATAGTTATTCACTGCTTGTTTATTAGAACTACCCTCTACCCACTCAGCTTTCTTAAAATTTCAGACCAAATTCTCAGCCTGTCCATTATTCCAAAGGGTAAAAGCAGCACCGGCCAGGTGACGTACGCCATCTTGAACTCATGGCTCGTCCATTGTGCCCCATTCTCTGTGACAAGGGTTAAAATTAAGCCAAAATCTGTCATAAAACCTTCAAAATTTTCTATAAATTTTTGGGATGTTGTGGCCTTCATAATTGTAACGAATGGAAATTTCGAGTGTGCGTCAACAATGATAAGAAACATGTGCCCTTAAATGGGCCCGCAAAAATCCGCATGAATGCGTTCTTTTGGCTTTAAGGGGTACTCCCAGGTATGCTTGTGACCCGCTTGTTTCTCATCTTTGTTTTGTTGACATATGTCACACGTTTTAACTTTTTTCTCAAGTTGTTTGTCTATTTTCGGCCACCAACATTTTGACTTAGCCAAACTTTTCATTATTATTTTAATAATCCCACAGTGTCCACTGTCTGCCATCTTTTAAGTCTTGCTTCTGAAACTGGGCTGATACTATGACTCGTGACCCCTATAACAACGTATCACACCCAATCAAAATTTTCAGTGTTTCTCTATGCGCAACATTTTATTGGCTCGACTGGAGAATAAAATGTTGCGCATAGAGATATTTATGAAGTCTCTTGACTCCCCAGTAGACGCACAAAGCTTCCCTGTGAAAATTGAAATAGCCCTGTTCTGCTGTTGTTTAGCTTCCTAGAAGCAAAAGCTTATGGAACCATCACTTCCGTTTGGTGTCACATGCATCGTAGGAGCTTGTGTCACACACTAGTTAGAGCTTAAGCTTAGGGTTATAATGTACCAGAACCTTGGATTGCACAAAGTTTTTTACAGTTCAATAGATTTTGAACAATCGTCTCCTCTTCTCCCCATACCCATTAACTTTGGGGCTTAACAGCCTTGTAGTAGCGGCCAAAACTTGTGCTAGGTTAGGTTAATACTTAGAGTATTGGTTAATAAAACCCAAAAAACTTAGTAGCTCAGCTATATTTGTAGGGTGTGGCGCTTTTACTATAACTTCGATCACCTCTTGTAAAGTATGCATACCTTCTTTATCGATGATAAGGCCTAGGTATTTAAGACTGGGCTGTGAGAGATTGCATTTATCGATTCCAAAGCGCAATTTTGAGTTTTGTAAAGCTGTAAGTAACTCGTGCAAAGATTCGTTATGCTCTTAACCTTTCTCCTGACTAAAATGCCTTCATAAAAAGGTTGGTAGTATGGCGGTCATTAAGCCCTGGAATGTTCCGGGGCTGCTGCCCAAACCGTGGAAGGCCCTGAACCACTTGAACAGGCCAAGTGGCGTGTTAATAGTAACGGATTTGCAAATCTTTTTCCAACTCTATTTGCAAAAAAGCGTCCTTAAGATCGATCAAGCTGAACGTGTAACAGCCAGCCAAATCACTAAATAATTCTGTGGCTGTAGGATAATGATCCACTTCAAATTGTGATTTACAGTAGTGCTATAATCTCCTATGACGCTCACCTGACCGTTAGGTTTATGCATGATCACGATTGGAGTAGCCCATTCACTCGTTGTTACCGGTTCCAGTATTCCTAATGATACGAGACGCCCGATTCTTCATTCCCTTGTTCTTTTAAAGCCAAAGTTACAGGTCTGACTTTTCTATAAATAGGCTTTACATCTGCTTTTAACTGAATTTTAGCTGCATAGCCCCCAAAACAGGTTGAAAAGCTCAGGATATTTGACCTCAATCTCTTTGCTGTGTACATTTGATTTAACAGTTTTCTCAGATTTACAGCTTTGAAACACTAATTTTGCAACGACCAAAATTCATCCATTTTAATTTTAAATCTGCAAATCCAGTCCTTTTCTAGCAGAGCTGGTCGTTCACTACCTGATACTATCGTATCAATATATTCAGTTTGATTACCAATTTTAACTTTGACATGAATAATACCAATTATTTTATCACTCTTACCGTCAAATTGTTTCATGGCAAAGCCATGCTGCAGTGTGCCGTTGGAAGAATAGTGCTCATACCATGAAATAGGAATAATGGTTCCGTTTCCGTCACAACCGCTCTCCAACTGAAATGATGACAGCTCGTTGTCATTTACAACACAATGTATTCACCATGTAGCAACTTTAACGTAATTAGTTGTATTTGTCAAAGTTACGCTGTGTGTGTTGTTTGATAAAAAAAAAATCACTTCCACTTGCAATTTCATATTCGGTTTCACTTTCAGATTCAGCACTGCTTGATTCGATTTTGCGCTGAAGTTTATTTACCTTTTTGTAGCTATATTTATGCTTAGGCTTCTTTTGAGTTGTTGCTTTAACAAAGGTTTTCTCTGGCGCTGACGCCGGCTTACGCTCGTCACTCGATTTTTTACGACAAACTGCTTTTAGTTGACCTTTTACGCGGTAACGCCCACAAGAATACTCTTTCTACTTACATCTTGAGTGGATATGCCCGGAATTTCTGCAACAATTGCAACAGATATCCGTGCTTTGATTTGTTTTAACACTATTTGTTTTAAAATGTGTGCTTAACAAAATTAGTTGCAACCGATCTCTCCCCCTCCCCGGAATATCAATCTGGTCTACCGTAGCTGATTTAAGTGATAACGCTAGTTCAGTGCATTCCTTTAGTGCTAAGGTTTACTTTAGCAGTTTCCATTGTATTAATTGTGAACGGACACCCCCGACTATGCAATCACGAATCAGTGTATTAATTACTAATGACGTGGGCATTGCGGCTACATACACCACAATGCCTTCCCTTTAAAAAAGAAAAACAAGTAGCTTATTATATTGAACCAACTATATTTGAACTTACCGATGGTCCCTTCTTAACAAATAATGAACAATCCATTCACAAGGTTAAACAACTAACCAACGCGTTCAAATTAAATTAATAATTAATTTTAATACAATTCGGTTACCCTCCCGAATTCAAATTTACTAGCCTAATAAATTTATCTAAGCAGCTTTTAAAACCAACATTTACTTGCCTACTTATAAATTTATATTGCGTTCAATAACTAACAAGTTTACTAACCAACTGACATAATAAATCATTATTGAACAACTAACACATTGACCAATCCACTAACAAGTGATTTTCAACAACACGCTTATTTAAATAAATAAATACAATAAGTTTTACTGACCTACTAACACGAGTGGTTTTCAAACAACACAACGAGCAGAAATTCGTACGCGAAAAAATATGTAGTAAACAAGGTTGCCAGTCTTAACACCGGACAGCCAAACCTTAACCGTGTGTGCGGCGATTACAAACACTAAACGATTAGTTTGATCATGATTTTAACGTTGGGATTCCCTGTCTAGTATTGGAGGTGTACCAACGCCTTTACGTCGCAAAGGACACGGCCTCTATAAAATTAATCGTTGAATGCTCATACACACAAAATTAACAAGAATAGCAATTAAACACAATTACTAAAATAAGTCTGGCCGTAACTAACACCTAGCTGCACAAAGCAGCAACACAAAATTAGAAAAATTTGAATCCATATTAACGGACAACTAATTCTATTTGCTAAAATAAAAAATTTTGCTTGCCATACAACTGAAGCAGGAGTCGAACAGGTATGGGACTTTTAAATTTAATCTAATCCCATCATGAATCGCCATCTACATCATTAAAGACGTATGATGTGCGTGCGTGCATGTTTGCACCTCTACTCCTTTCGAACCAAAACACCTACAAACATAGGAGTAGGACCAATCGAAATTAAATAATTAAATTGCGCTTCTGATAGGCTTATTTTCATCACTATAACCTGATATTATGACCTTCAAATACGCAAAAGAACCTGACGTCAAAAGTTTATTTAAACCCTCATGATGTTTGTTCATGACGTCATAATTTACTCGTGCAAACCTCCTCAAGCAAAGCGAAATGATCTGGAGAAGGATGCCGCAAAAAATAACCTAAAAGGACAACGTATTTTGCAACATACGATATATACATCTTAAAATTGTTTGTGTATCAAGTAACTTGATGCATGGAAAAAACAGACCCATAGAATCTGATTTTAAAAGGGTGTCATACATTCATGTTTCTGAAGCATGGAGATGCGTGGATTGTGAGAGCAAAGTGAGTGATTTCCACATAAACTAAACCTTTTCGTTGAGTGTTTCGCTACGCTCTCTCAATCTTTCATCTCTCACCTTATATTAGTAGTGGATTACTTCTGGAGGAGAAGTACAAAATTACAACGATTGTTGACCAAATTTTTTTCATGGAAGCCTCCATTTCGGGAATGTCCATCAACAATGGTTAGGCGACAACAGAACAACAAGGAACAAGTCAGTTGATAACTGGTTGTTCTCAGTATAGCAATCAGCAAACACAGGCAGCTTTGCTCAAAAATTGTTGTCGATCCAACAGACACATGCAAAATACAAGCGTTACAAGTATGATGTGACACAGATGAATAGTGACAAGGTACATAGACATCTAAACCTTATTTAAAGAGGTGCTGCAATAAGGAATCCCTCGAGCGAAGCGACACAATGCCAACGGAGTGAGCGATGTGGCTAGTTGTAATAAGTAAGCATTAATGGCCGAGTTAGCTTGCTTACTACTAGAATTGATACACACGAGTAACGGGGAAAGTGACATGCTTATTGATACAACAAGCGTATAAATACAATCGAATAGTCAGCTGACTATAGCAGCTGGCTACTGGTTCAACCTATTATCTACATCATTAAAGACTTATGATGTGTGTGTTTGTTTGTTTGTACCTCTACTCCTCTGGAACCAAAGCACCTACAAACATGGGGTACAAAAATGGGGTAGCCCTGCATCACGTTGAAGTTCCAACACGACATCGCCTGGAACAACACACACCTGCTGCTCCTAACACCTCCTGTGACGCACACCTCCAAGCACTAGAATGCATGGCCATTCAACTATTTCAGTTTAAAAAAAGACCCCTCCTGAATTTGAAGGAACCAGCACATAAAAATATCATGAAACTTACTACCCCTGAACTGACAGCAAGCCTCTCCAAAAAATGGCACAAACTGCTGACTCCTACTTCAACAACAAACGAGCAGCACGAGTTTGTAGTACGCGATAACAGCACCATCCAAACGGCCAACAGCGCCGAAATTTAAACAAACTCTAGCATGTAGGGATGTTTATGTAAGCATATAATACTACCGAAAACTCGCTAGACCAATTGTTTTTAGTTGTTTCTTTTCTGGCATAGCATTAGTCCTCTTTTTCACAAAACTTGGGAGTAGGACCAAACAAAAGATAATTAAATTGCGCTTCAGATAGGCCTATTTTTATCGCTGTAACTTGACATTATGACCCTCAAAAATGCGAAAAACTTTAAAAAAAATAACGTCAAAGTTTTTTTAAACCCTCATGATGTTTGTTCATGGCGTCATAGTTTGTTCATGAAAACCTCCTCGAATGAAGAGATGTTTCTATAAGTGAGGGATCATCAGAAAGTGAAGTGATAAGACGCCCATGGAAAAATCTGTACTGAGCAGGACGTAAAGAACAATATTCTTAAAATAAGTAAAACAAGAAAATCCATATAAGGTGTACACTAACACAAATTACAAGTAATGTGCGCTTCTTGGTGGTTACATTGATTCAGTTACATTTTGGAGGAAATGTTTGCGCTGATTGAATGAGTAGTTAAGTAAATTTGAGGCATATTTTGAGATAATTGATCCATGAATGAAGAAAGCAAATCCCTTCGAGAATTAATAGCCCTACATACCCTGAACATTTTCCGATAGGGATACCAAAAAATCTCGTTCCGTTTAAAGATGGCGGCTGCCTACAATATTGAAATTTCAATATCTCTTCATCTATGGGACCAATTTTGAATTTCGGTATGCCTAATTAAAGGTAAATTAACGTAGAACGTTTTATTTCCTATGAAGTATTACGTATTTCCCAACTGTTTTACTTACAAACTCGAAAATATAGTAATTAACAGTGTTTGTTCGATCATCAAACTTAATCCGAATCAGTAATCAGTGAGACAGCGAGTATTTCACCCGGATACTTGCTGATGCCTAGTCACCTTGCCAACCAGAGAGGATTAGTGTACCTTGTTCCTTGCCAGGAATGTGATTCCATCTACATCGGGGAAACCAGAAGAACCCTCCTTCAACGCATCAATGAGCACGAAACTGCTACCGTTAAAGGAGATCGTCAGAATGGAATCGCTCAACACCATCTGAGAACACAACACCCCATTGCCTGGGACAAGATTTCCATTTTGATGAATTCCAACACTCACAACGATGCACATTTGAGGGCCCTTGAGTCTTTGGCCATTAGGCGATTCACAACACTTAAACATCCATTAATGAACATCACGTGACCGACATACGAAGGCATTGACAGATTGGTGGCACTTACGCTGGCTGCCAAGCTTGACGCTAAGTGGGGTATCCAGATGGCAAATGAAGATCAGTGATGCATCCCTCCACGCGCGTGTTTTTTAAATCTGGAATTCACGAACTTTAGACATGTAGTATTCGGACTTTTTTTGTGTTGTTGACATTTTTTCTGAAGAAGGTGAACGGGTGTCGACTTCACCGAAAATTCAAAGGAACTTTGTAGTGCTTCTGCCTGGTGGTTGTGTGTGTTTTCCCGAAGTTATGTCGATTTCAAACCACTGTAAAGGCCGGTTGCCGGTATTTTGTAATCAGTAATATGTTATTAACCTCAAGAAACGTGATTCCCATTCTTTTGCCTTTATTTTGACGTGTAGAAAATGTTAATCTGTCACATAGAAATGGAGAAATGGTAAATTATAGTCAGTGTTATTATGGTAGCAATGCAACATAAGAATTCTGTATCATTCTTGATTTTGAATATCTAAAGATCCTTATAAAAAATATTACAGATAACTGGTTACAAACGGAAATACAAAACAAAAATTTGTCAATTTAATTACCTAAGAAAGTTGAAGATTCGGCAGTAACAGCACTAACATCAAAGGACGTCAGTTCTTAAACTAACCTTCGCAATTGCAACCTTCGGAATTAGCCATTCCGGTACACTTCTCTTCCACTACGATTCTTGCGATTCCACCTAACGGTACCGCTACAACCTCACCGGCCCCATGCGGACAGACTTCGCATGACTCAGAATCCCAGTCCCCTTTTCCTTGAAAATACGGAATGTCAACGATCTCTGCACTGAACTCATGTTTTCAGCTAAGGCCCACAAGCTTGCGACACACAGGACTGCTTCACCGCTTCCGCGCCTTCTGGTTTTATGATCCCGTTCCTCACAGTGCTCTGTTCCCTCTCGATCCGCCTTGTAAGCAACACAGCTTTATTGAGAACAAGTTCATTCCATCATGGATTCGGCAATACTAGATTTCAGGCTCGGTTCATTCTCCGATCCTCCGGACCCCTATGCTTACTTTGGGGATCCAGGTCCTTCCCAGCATCCTGGTTCTGCTCTAACAGCAGCCCTGCTTTCCGCACCGATTGCGAAACCTACGACACGACTATCCCTCTTTAGGAACAATCGCAGATTGCTCTCATCCGCTACCCTCTGCGCACGTTTTATGCAACCTCCATCACGTATAAGCTTAGGCAAAGCAGCCTATCTCATCTTTCTTCTTTAACTCGCATCCAGCGAGGTTTCGCTATTCACCCCCCCCCCCCCCCCAAAAAAAAAGTCTCGAGTCCCGATTCACCATGCCTCGCACTAAGGGCACGCCCGAGAACCGCTGGTTCCCTCTGCTTCTGCTTCACTCGTTCCAGTCCTAGACCCCCTCGATCCAGGGAATAGCATCATGCTTCTGGGGTACTCCCAACGTCCGATCCGGCTTCCTGCGCCGGTACACCTCTGTCGCTACTATTCCTGCCAACACCGCCACCACTTCAGCGATTCCATGCGAACAGCCTCTGCTAGAGTCAAAAGACAGGTTCCTCTCCTTGGGCCCGCAGAGAGCTAAAGACCTCTACATTCACTGTCCTCTCCCGATCCGCCCTGTCAACGACACTTTTATCTGGGACAAGCCCATTCACTCAAGGATTCTGCGATTCTCAAGATTCACCAGCTCGTGGAACCGAATCGCGGTTCCCCCCAACGACCAGATCCGGTCCCAACAAGCAGTACCTATTCGGATCGGCCTGTTCCTCCGGGGCCTTACAAATTGGAATTGGATCGTCACCAGTTCAGTGTCTCTTCAGCATTTTCTAAACGTGCTCCCATGGAACGATGTCTTTCTCTCTGAGAAAAACGTCTGTAGCCTTCTCGACGGTACTTCCAAAGGACCACGTCGTCTCAACCCGGTTTCAGGTAACAAGGGTGCCCCTTCTGTTATAACATGCGCTCGGGCACCTTTCCGGTCGTAGTAATCTACATTCGGTTTTGCTTCTGACCTTTCTTCCGGTATATCACCAAGCCAAACAGCTGCTCATATTATCTAGCATCATCCAGGACTTAGGCTGCCTCGGTATGCAACACGTTTCTGTGACCGAAATACCACCTCGGTTTCCTTCCGGTCCGAATCTGCCATCCTTTCCAGTATCAAGACTAGGTTAGGATAGTTTTTGTTGCCCTCTTAAAAAAAAACAAAAAAAAAACTACATATATTGTTACTGTGACTTTGTCACTTCAACGATCCCTTTGGGTTCCAGTCACCTGTAATTAAAAAAGCAGCTGTTTCTCCTTTACCCTGGAACCTGTCTGTGGCCGCTTCTTCCGGTGGACCCTTACGCATCCAGTCCGGTTCTGTTAGTAACTAATGCCTTCGATGCGTCTACACCGACCGGTTTACACAACAAACCTTTAGAACCTACAGGAACATCTTTCATCCCTCTAATCCGGTTGCCTTCAGGTTCATTGAGTCAAGTTGACTTCAGGGTAGCCAATCTGTGGCCAGGGCGCCCGTTACCAAGGCCACCTCCTGTGACAAAGTCGTTAAGTGCATAAAAAACAGGTAATTGAGATTATCGAAGGCAATCAAAAAAATTATCTTTCTAGCAAGGCTGGTTAAAGATAGATTGTGCTGCCCAACTGCAAATATACATTACCTGTTTTTACAACAGGCGGCCTGCCCTTCCTCCCCTCTCGAGTTGCCTTGGTATCGATATTATAAAGAGATGAGGACTGACGCTGCGCCAGCGCTTTGTAGGGAGGACTGCACCCGCGCATGCGCAGTGGAATAACTACGGGACTGGCAGGGAAGCCAACTTCCTTTCTTTCTCTGGAAGAAGCACTGAGAACCCGAGAGAGTGCATAAAAAACAGGTAATGTATATTTTCGATTAAGCAACAAAAACTATCTTTAACTAGCCTTGCTGGAAAGATAATGTATTTTGCTAATTTTCGATAGCATAAATTAAACATCTGTTTTCATCAGGCACATTAATGTATAGTCCTTTCTCCAATTACATTCTTGTTGTTTGTGGGTTTCAAAATCTGTGTCTGATCTGAAATCTACAAACAACATGCAACGAACAATTAGAGAAAGGACTATGCAAATGTACCTGATGAAGCTGATGTTTAATTTATGCTGTCGAAAATTAGCAATTACCGTATAGACGTTCGCAAGTATCTATGTGTGATATTCAAGCTAATACATCTGAATTTACGAAATATGAGCGTGAATACTGATCGTCTTTTGCAACTAATGCATTAGTCCTATTAAAAAGCTATCTGTTGAGGATTTGTCATCTTCAATTGATTACTATTGTTTTAAAGTGCAGGTTTTAAAATGGTAGTTTATTGTTTTTCGTTAAGAAATTCAAAATGGCTATCGTTTGCATTGCAACATTTGAAAGTTGTAAGAAACAAAATGTCATCTGCTCCTGATTTTGAGTTTGAAATTGTATTTCCAGTTTGGAAGAGGTTTATTGTGACTTCAGTAGTCTTGTTTATACGGAAGTGCATGTAGTATGTTGAATTGTTAATTGAGTATTGATTTTACCTAACGAGAAAGCTCTGCAGCATTGCTCAGTCTTTGAATAATACTTTTTGATTTACAATATTTTTTATTACTTTGAATACAGGTTCTACGCAAGTCACCAATATCGGCACAAACATCTTTTAGTGCATCATCAATTGTGCCATCTAAAATTCCACATATGGTGCAGCTTTACAAATTTATAGAAACAGAATACGCCATATTCTTAGTTTTACAACATGCTACAGGTGGCAAGTTATGGAACTATGTACGGTCCTACTTGCAGACTAGTCCAGTATCTCCCTCACGAGATTCAGAAGCGGGCGATTACATGAATATACATGTTGATCAGACACCGACTGCTTTAGGTAATGTTTATTCTGGTAAAAAACTTTTAGCTGAAGATGACTCGGGCTTTGAGTCAAAATTGTTTGACAATGTTGCAGAAAGCCCTAGAGAAGTATCTTCAGCAGAAAATATACCTGACCATACAGATTTAGATTTGTATGCATCACCAGAGTGCTCCAGTAGCTACGTACAATTGTTTACGAACTATGCTGCTTCTTTACAACCTGATAAAATGGTTGGCTTAGCCAAATGTAGTATAAAACATCAAATGTGTATAGTAAATCACGATAATGCTTTCGAAAATAGAAGTGACTCGACCGTATTCAAAAAATTTAGTTCACCAAGTGTTTCAATAAAGAAAGATTGTGTAGGCGACATTCCTCAAAGGACAGGCGATTGTGTTAATGGTGATTTTGTGCATTTTCAAGACAGTGACACCCAAGACTTAGTGCCACAGGAAGATTTAAGGAGGCAAACATTTTTTCCTTCCCGTGACAATGATTCAATTCACGAACAAGCTGAAGATGTCTCGCCAGCTTATGGTCTGTCACACATTCGTAACATGCGTGATCTCGAAAAACTGGATGCTCAAGAATTGATTAGTTGTGCTCAGAGACTTTTAAAAAATGTTGACCAAACTCTTCAACAAAGTAAAGCTAATGAGCCGATTAGAAGTAAGGCCTTATCTATGGATTATCAAAGTCCCTTGCCTACTGCATCAGCTAAGATCTCTACTTCAAGGGAACATGGAGGTGAACTTGGAGTGCCTTGCTCGGGGCATTGTGGTGCTCCTGGCTGTGAGGACAAGCTTGTGAAGGGGCCCATTCAATTGAGGCAGCGGCGTAAAAGCAGTAGCAGCAGTAGTAGTGGTGTTGTTCAGGAAAGGCGTCGAAGCCATCGTGGCGTGCAACGTCAATTCAGCGATGACTCTGCTTTCGCATCACCTTTGCACGAAAATCGATTATCGTCATCTGCTGGCAGTTTGGTGGGTGCAACTCGGCCTCGCTTGCGTCATTTGTCAGTTGTATTCCAGCAGTTGGATGCTGTCTCTGGACCACACACTTGTCTTCCAGAATCATGTGTCCGAGTTTGGGCTGCGGAAATGGTGATTGCTGTTGCTCGTCTGCATGCCATGGGCATTATATGCAGGTAAAAGCGTAAGTTTTTGTGACAAGTTTTATGCTGAATTAGTGTCATTTTTGTAAGTGATATGTCTAACGTCTTAACAGGTCTTCAAATTATATGTAAAATAGAGATCAACCGGGGCGCAAAAAACCGAGTCCGAGCCGAATCCGAGTAATTGTGAATACCCACCAAGCCGAGTCCGAGTAGTGAAATCGGGTCGTAGATGTTCAATTTTTTCTTTAAAGTTTAATATGCAGCTTTTTTTGTTACTTTGGTTTCGTTCTTTTTTTTTTCAGTCATTTTCATTTTGCTTTCGTCCAGTTTTGTATTGCGCATAGTATAACAATGAACGAAATCAAAATAAAAGTGAACGAAATCAAAAAAAAAAGAAACAACTTAAAAAAAAGTTTACCAGTAATTCTTTCTTCCAATTTTTTAATTATAAACTTTACGATATTAAATAAAGTGAAGTCAAAAATTAAATTGACAAGTAATTCTTGGTCCCAAATTTTTTAATAATAAAGTGAAACAAAAATAAATGCATTTTGGTTACTTTGTCTCCCAATAGGCCTAGGTTGGCTTTAAGAAAAGATAAAATGGAAATTAAGTTACTAACTTACTAAGTAATTAATAATAATTTCCATTAGGCCTACATAAATTGAAGTTGTGGTTGTACCGCAGCATAGTCAATGAAATGTCAATTTGGGGGTGGGAGTAGCAAGCCTGCACGAACAGCGTTTGCATCGTTTCTCAACTTCGTGAAGCTTTGGTTTTGTTAAAATTATTTAGCGCAACTGACATTCGGAAATTATAATTTTGCTTTACACTTGAAAAATCGTTTCAGTTTTTGGGTTTGCGTAACAAAAACGTCCAGTGATGTTTTAGCGAATTTCAAGGCATGTACGAAAATTAAAATACGTTTTTAGAGTTTTAGAAAATTATTTTCTGGGTTTGAGTGTTGCTTATTATCCACATCCTGTTTGGCGCGATTTCAACATGGCCACCGTGGGTCCATTCAGATTTCACGGAGGCATTTGTGCTTCGTTCGTCGATGAAAATCACGAGACACATGAAGTTTCACAATAATAAAAAAACTAAAAGAGCAACCATAACGCAAAACTAAAACAGACAAGCAGCTTACAAACCTTCACACTGTTGCCGATCAGGTGAGAACAACGTTAAGTAGCTTAACTAACGCCGACTTTCGGACGCGTTTTCTCAAAACGAAGATTTCCAATCTTAGGTCATTAACGCCCTTAATTAGAAAAAATGATTCTCTAAAACTATTACAGACATTTATTTGATTTTTGTGTGCGCACCTTAATGAATATCTATTGCGTGCAAGTTGTTGTACGTTCCTCCAAAAGGTAAAAGGAAACTACGAAAATAAAAATTATTTTTCAACAAATAATTATTATCCTGTTAGTACTCGGTCGATTTTTTCTCCGAGTCCGAGCCGGGTCAAAAATAACATTACCCGGTCGGGTATTTACCCGGACTCGGTCGAACCCTAATGTAAAATGTTTGCAGCTTTTTTCTCCACCTTCAGGCTGTTTGAAGACCTTGCATTTCAACACAAATGGATTTTTGGGATAAAAACGTGCATCTTCATCAGAAGATCAGTAAAGCCTACAAAACACAATTACAATAACAAGCTAATTGACATAAAATTGACGAAAGAAAACAGTAACGATTCTTACCACCAAGGCCGCCGGGCTGGTGAACGGAAAGGTGTCATAGCCATCTTGAGTAGAAGGAGATTGTGGGTAAAATCGCACCCCAAATTGTATGTCCAGATTATACCTAAGTACCAGAAAATGCTCTCTTCGTGTCATATTAAGACCGCCTGCAGGTTTTTCCTGTAGCCAAATTAAGTGAGTATCACTCCTCACCGACAAGTTACCGCTAGTTGTAAGGAAACCTCATTTTTAATGAAAGGGCAAGGTTGAGTTAAAATGTTCTGTAAAACACCGATGTTCCTTACACCCGTCTTGTGTGTTCAGATTCGTTCAATAAATATGATGAACGCACCGTTTGCTTGTGCTTTCATATCCCTAACACAGGAACTAAAAGACAAGAAGCCAAGGAACCTGGCGGCAAAGCTTTTCTAGAAACTGTATTGGAAAAACTACACAGATAGTAATGATACTTTCAGCTTTAAAACCGTGTAAATGCTCACATCATGGGGGAACTGGGGGGTCCCCCAGAAGCTAAGGCATTTTTAGAAAATTGGGCTGCAGAAAGTGTAATTTTTGAGGTCCGAATACCACTTTTTCTTCGTAAGGATGAAAAATCATTACTAATACGTTTATTTTCATAAAGTCAAGATATCACTACATATCCTCGCAGATTTTCAACGCCAGCAGTCCTGGAGATAAAAATGTGCAGGCAATCGTCTTCTTCAGTACACTACTTCGACTCAAAATGTCATGCTACGACCGTTCGTCTGCTAGAAATTTGAAGCGTGGCCTCCGTTATTTGTTGGGTTAGTTTCCCATTTTTCTGTCAGCAACATATTGACTTTGCCACGCATTAGATAGGTAATTCCTGGGTTTGAGGGTCCCTGGATATTCATCAGCACAGCCTTCTCTCGGTTGTGTTGAATAGCCAGGGATTCAAG
>JAHWFP010077238.1:0-12069 GCA_023313725.1 Lithobius niger
TCTGCCTCACTCTGTATAGTAGAAAGCATTTATGCGGGAGTAATGAGAGAACATTACAGCACTATTTTTATATTTATCATTTTAGCCACTGTGTGTTGTGGATTTATAGTTATTTGGCTGAAATTAAGGCAGCTCAAATTAAGGTAGTTCAAAATAAGGCAGCTCAAATTAAGCCTGACCAACTTACCTCCTTGCAATAAAGGCCGTATATCTGTATGTATGGCATCCACAAAGTCTGCATCTGATGGATCCAGTCGAACGGAGGGAGGCGTCCGTTCAAAATAAGGCTGTGCAGGGTCCAGGCCTGTGATGCGTCCTAGACGCCCAGCCAGCCTTGCACCAGCGTAGCCAGCTATGTGAGCACCAAGACTGTGGCCGATCAGATGGAACGATTCAGGGCGTGAGCCGAGCTCAGTCTGCAACAACAACATAATAATCACCTGACGTACCAAGACTTTTGTAACGAAGAAATTAATGTTACACAGTTGTAATCCACACTTTACAGCTGTCAGTAATGATAACACTCAGGAATTCTCAGTTGCTACCAAAATTCAAAAGTGCTTTATGTGCATGTAATTTGGACAAATGAAGCAATCACTCAAGCACGGATGCAGTTTTTGACCCATGCAATGATCAATATTGAAAGCATGCAGCTACCACTAACTTGCAGATGCGCACGCAACAATGACGCTACGAAGCTTAATGCTCTTATCATCTGTCTACATCCGTCCCAAGTTTTAAACGTGGACTTGACAGGTTGGACCTCCGAAATGAGACCGGATCTCTGTCTAATTTGCCCATTTGCCCACAAGTAAACAAGGTGGGATCAGCATCAGTGGTCTCGGTGGCCTCGGCCCTACCATTTCCCTTCGCACTATAATGGGTGCGAAAAAATATCGAGTGTCAAACCTGGGGATCCGATTTCCCCGAGCGGGTCAAACGGGGAGTTTGACTGGGGTGATACATCTGTCAAATGGTAACTCAGGTGGCCTAAGGCGAGTGAGGACGGAAACCTCGCGTGGAGCAAAAGAGCAAATTATTTATTATTATTTATTTATTATCATTTATTTATTATCATGTAGCATTGCGAACAGGCTTCACGTGATGCTCGTAATACAACAGATTAATGTGCTTATCATGTAACTCTGCTAACAGGCTTTTATGTGAGGAGATGTTAAAAGTTGGCATACAAAGCATTCATGATAAGTGCTTGCGTAAAACCACCCGTCAAACTCCTACAATGGACACAACTTTCTGCTGCCATAAGCATTCAGCTAATTAAATAAATACCATTCCCTTTTGGACTTGGATGTCAACACTTCATGAGGAAGGAATTGAACCCACAAAAAGTCCGAAGCTGTACTTTTTAGCTAAGTGCACTATCAAACAGTAGCTAACCTTGATCAGCTCAGTGGCTGATCTGGTTTTTGGCTTAACTTGTTAGCGCAATTAAATCTCCCGACCACGTTGTTACCTTACCTGTAACTGAGTAATGAGTTGAGCTAGGATGGCCCCAACTAGGCGAGCATTGGCTGCTGCTTGGTGGTATGGGAGGGCCGCCCCTAGCCCCCAATCCACCACCATCACATTGAAATCATCTGCACGCAATAGTGCTTGTACTAATACCTAAAAAATAAATGCAAATAAGTTTCATTTTATGTGCTTCCTTGACAATTTTGAATACCGATAAATCGGTTGACTCATTAGTTTTCCAATCTCCAATCCAATCTTCTAGAGGCAGTTTGGCTCAATGTGTGACATTTGTTACTACGTCAGCCATCAGGAACTTCTAATCTTCATAAATAAAGAAGACATCGCAAGGTAAAGGGTAAACGAAGCAAGCATTCTGCATTAAAGACTGGCCTTGTGAGGATACACAATGCACTAGTCTGAGAACGAAAGAAAAGACAACTGCCCCAACTGGGACTCGAACCCAGGACTTCGTTTCTTAGCCGGGCGCTCTCACCCCGGTAGCGCAGGGGTAGAGCACCCGGCTATTAAACGGGAAGTCCTGGCTTCAAGTCCCAGTCAGGGCAGTTGTCTTTTTTTCTTTCTCAGACTAGTATATTGTGTATCCTCACAAGGCCAGTCTTTAATCCAGAATGCTTGCTTCGTTTCTAATCTTTAATCGGAACTCGGCAAACTCAGCATAGGATTCCAAACAGCGCAAGTGACATTAATTTCAATGCGCATCTTTCAGTCTGCCCACAAAGCAGTTGAACAGTTTATCGACTAACTCCAGATGGAAACCTTCAGCCGTGCCAAAAGGTGAAGTCAAGTTTCACTCAACCGACACTGGGATTCTCTGTTGACTTTCTCACTGATTTCTGTTATTAAAGGTACCAAACTGTCTCCAGAAAGAAGAGTTTGGCATGGTGATTTTGGAAGGCATTGTAGGTGATGGGGTGGCCTGGGAATGTGCTCCAGGAATCCCAAGTTAACCCCTAACCCACTATGAATTTGGGGTATGACGTGCCCTGTAACCCCCTATAAATTCGGGGGATGAGGGGCTATAGAAATTTGGTCGATGACTTGCACTTAACAGTTACCGTCAGATCACCTTCAGGAAGCTAAGCTTGTAACAGACTAATGTTACACGCAATATCGGGGACAATTTGGGGGCTCATCACCCCCTTCCCCCTCAGTATTGTGTGGGATATGCAGGGACAGGAATGCAAATCCTAGCCCTTAAATTAAGAAACCCATAAAAATGTGGAACTTAGACTTCTACTAACCTCACCAAGTCAAACTTCGTGTAGGTGCCTAATCTGTTGAGTAATGTGGTCATTGTGTAATGTGGCCATTGGAATTAGGAGTAATTGGCTAACCACCAATTTATGGATTAAGGAACATGGTGAAACATGCGGAAGAGTTGAGCCACCGGCCACCATCAAGTGACACAACGCCCTCGCATACCAACACGTAATCCCCAACCATCCAGAGGTGACACGACGTAGAGCATCTAAGGCCACCTTCATGATGCAGCACAAATGCGTACTGTAGGAGGGCTGTTATCTCCGGTTCTGGGAAAGACTGGTACGAAGACTCTGGAGGACAACTGGGTTGGAATACAGCCAGTGCGCAATTAGTATTTGGAGTGAGGGTAGACTAGAGGTTATGCAAATAGCCTTCCGCTCAGTATGACCCAAGTGCCCCAATCGCTGCTAAAATATTTGACCGGTGCCCGACGTTTAATACTTACTCGTGAAGAGCCCTAGCTTTGCGGTTGAGACGGCCGAGAGTTTACGTGAAAAACGAAAACATGTATTGTCTCCATTTAAGTGTTGCAAGCTTGGTTCTGTCATCATTCAACAGACCGTAAAAAAATAAAACCAAACATAATTTTTTGACAACTTCAGCTACTTCACTTCGGCATGCCTCAGCAAGAAAGGAAGTACTTGTACTAACCTGGACCCAAGGCTTGGCCGCTCCCCCTTCTAGAAATCCGTGTATTATAACCATGGATCTTCGAGAGGAGCTGAAGCTGTTACGCCAACGTTGGACTTCGAAGGGCCACATAATCACCTGGTAAAAGATCAGAAAGAGTTAACAAAGATGTAATTTTATTAACAGTAGCTTCTCCTAGACGATTCCAGTTAGCTGCCACAGCAGCAACTGTGACCGGTGAGCCTCATTTGTACCTGTGCCTGGTCAGCCATGGCTCTGGTGAAAAGATGTATTGTCACGTTGATTGCATTAGGAGGCTGAGGAACAACGCTGATTGGTCGATGGACGGAACGGAAGGGGCCGTCAACACTGAAGCAACCCAGATCTCCATAGCAACGCAGAGTTGCTGGCAACAAAAAGCAACAAGAAAAATAGCGAATTAAAGAAGTCAGCATCAGAGATTCAGAGATTACAGAGATTGCATCGTCTTTAACACTTTACTAATTGGCACTGCAGAAATGCATTATTTTTTTGAGACATTAGGCACTGGCCACTCGCAGGGGGGAGGGGTATGGATATTTTTTAGACCATCTCGAAAACATACATTTTTTAGGCCCTTCAAGCTAATAGGGGGAACAAAAATCCATTGACCAAACTGAGAGAGAAATTCACTTTTGTAACTCAAAAATGACAATTTCTGCAGTCAAAATTTCTAAAAATGCCTCAGCTTGAGCACCCCCTCCCTCCCATCACGTAAATTTTTATAAGATCTTGAAGTTATTGCTACGTTCAACAAAACCACTTTCTAAAATAGTTTTTGCACTAAGAGGAATTTTTCATGTTGCACGTGCTGATGATGTGAAGGGCATCGAAAACTGCCTTGAAGTGAGTGCCAATATGCATCCCTTAAGTCTGTCCTCTTGTCCAGGTTTTTTTTTTTTTTTGCAGGAGGTACACATCTATGATAAGATCTAGATTGGAGGTTTGTTTAACATCTGTAATGTGTGGCGCAGTGACATCCCGGACCACTGCACTGTGACTGACGTTGGTGCTTATGACCTTGCTGTTGAGGCGCTATTAAGGTCGTAATAGCCCCCTCCCCCCCTCCCCTTAAATCAAAAGTTATTCTACAATCATGAATCATGAATCTTGGCCCAAAAGTGGTTTAAAGAACACTTCTATGAATGTTTTAATACTTTAAAATCTTGGCTCGTTTTCCACACAAATGGGAACCCGTCGATCCGAAATTTTTTAATTAGTCCAGAGAAAACTGTCTAACCATCTAATAATTTAACCTGAAAACACGTAAGAAAAGCTGATTTTTTGCTGTGGGGAGGAGCCAGAATATTTGTGGATGTTTTTTAATGTTTTACGAAGTCAGTTTTTAGTAGAGTGCAGATCGAATCAGTCCAACTATATTTAGCAAGAAGGAATTATACAGGCCGTAAATGTTCTATTAATAGCTGGGGTGTTTACTTATAAATCAAACAATTTTAGCCCGCCCACTATTAGAGACTGGCTACAATTGGAGAACCGGATATTACATAACTTTTGGTAATGTATGCTTTCTTAAAAAGAAATTACGTATGTAGCCGCAGCGAGAGTGGTAGCGCATCGAGCGAGTCAGGCACACATGCAAACCTACGCTCTGAAATTGAAGAGCTCGGTAGAAAATCGCCGGAAAATTGCTTTTTATTATCTTTCACTCTAGACAACGAGCAAATCAATCAAGCGTTGCTGTGCTTAACAGAGATAGTGAGCTGAATGGAAGTGTCGGTAATGTCGACATGCGCTAGTGAGTAAATGCACAAAAAAGATGTCACAAAACGCATTCTGGCGCAAACGGAACGCACCCGGAAAAGACGATTTGTCTTTAAAAATATTTGTAACCATGCTTACTAACCTACATCTAGACACACGCTAGTGTGTCGCCACCAAGTAGATGAGATTTATTTGTTGTCAAGACCTTAAGTGTTAGGTATAAAAAAGGCTCACTAGCAGACTGGTCTTTTTAACTGTAACAAGCTTATAGCCGATTTCAGCCTACTGGTGTAAACCCCCCAACATGTTTCAGCATGCCTGAGAAAGTAGTCCGACAAAGAATGAAAGAAGTGCAACGCGTCAAGTTTGTTAGCTAATAGGATTAACCTTGGTGGCCTTTCCTTGGTTGAATGATATCACTATTTTCAAAGTTCGGACCCTTTTTGGAACGTACCAGTTTTGGTTTTGGGTGGATTATTAACACCAAGGCGAGAGAGGACTAACTAATAGCGACAGCAAGCTCTGATTTGCTGTTCGTGTTCTTATGCCATCTGCTTCGGCCAATCAAAACGGATGATATACGGATGATTGTCGAATAGCTCGTACCTGACAAAGGAACGTGACCGCCATCTCATACCATAATTAAAAACCATGAGGGAGAAGTGCAGGGCAAACTTAGATTAAAAGGATATACCTCCCAGCGCCATTTTTCTCGATCCACCACATCAAGTACGGCCCCAAAGGTCTATTTACTTACCGTTAGTCTTTCCCTTGCTAAAAAAACGTTTTAAAATGTGGCGGCTAGGAGATTTTCTGTTGAATATTGTTAACTATATTTAAGAACGACCCGTAACTATGTGATGAATTGCGCGCGTACAATAATCATGACGTTTCATCTCTGTGTGTACCTCTACTAATTATCTAATAATTACCATGAGATCTAAAATCTAATAGACTAATGCGATAAAAATTAAAATTAATTATTCCAATAGATCGCCGAAGCAAAATCCTAAGACACTAGCCTAGAAAATTATAAATTGTCATTTTAAATTACGAGAATCATTCCGATTTGTGACGACACAATCGTTGACTTGATTCTGTCTCGTGTACTATTTCCAAAGCCAACCGAGACAGCAGCTATGCGAGAACCGCAGCTACCACCCCAGCCGACCTTCGCGCTGTAATTGCTCGGATGACGATCTGCGCTTAGCTGTAATTTGGCACGCGGAATGTTATAAGGCAGGCCGGGTGTCCATTTAAGTACCTGCATTTCAGAGTGCTGTGAGAAATGGAAAATCACGAGATAGAAGTGGGAAAATGGCCAACAATGCGAATTCATTTACGACCTATCCGTCCTCCCACACGTATTGAAGGAGGTTGCCCACCGCCCCTGTCCACCAAGAGGGGAAGGGAGGACAGGACGGGAACGTGACAAACTATTTACCAAGCACATGCGTCCTCATAGACGAGATACCAGCTAGTAATAGTCTAAGGGCGCATTTATACAAGGACTCGCCTCCGCCTTGTCGCAGCTAGAAACTAGAAATCATCTGGAATTCCAACATGGCGGCGGTTTTAGCTCTACCGGCTCGCAACTTAAACAGTCAATATGTGACTTCAGAAGCGACTGAGAAAATCGTTTCGTCAAGAGGAATTCTTTATTTTATTGTCACGGATTATAACATTGCAAGGATATACTCAAATGATGTTGGATTTAGCTAATCCAGGGAGCGCTGTTACCATATGGCAACGACTCATTTGCCATCACGATTAAATTCTAGCTGCGAGAATGCACTGGCGAGTCGTTCCGTAAGTGGGCCTTAAAAGAGATGGCGTATTGACGGGTAGCAGTTTTTTAAGAGAGGGGGGGGGCGTCATTTTGCCACTTCGATGTGCACATAGATTAGATCGGTACTGTTATAAAGGATCGAATATACTCGCAACCTTTTGTTTCGCAGGCTCAAGGTTCGCTCGAGATCACACACACACAAAATTTAAGCATTTTCAAGGACATTTTTCAAAACCAGCGCCATTTTTCCAGGTCTTTTCCAAAACCAACACGCTTTTTTTAATTTTTTATTTAAATCAACAAACTTGCTCAAAAAAGGCTGCTCAGTTTCAAATAGAGCCTAGTTTTACTGCGGGAAAACCAACTAAATTTCACCAAACAAAAAAATGTTCAAAAAAAAAATGTAACAGGAATAAAATTGTTCCGTTGGGTTTTTTTTCCAAGTGTTGTTACTGTTGTTAGGTTAGGTTAGGTCAGTTGTCTTAGCTCGAATTTCACCATGCAAGTGTCACCAGTCAATGTTTTTGCGAAAGGGAAAGGCCGCCAAGGTGACACCAAGTTAATCGCACACACTAATAGTTCGAAAGTTAAAGGGATATACCTCCCAGCGCCATTTTTCTCGATCCACCACATCAAGTACGGCCCCAAAGGTCTATTTACTTACCGTTAGTCTTTCCCTTGCTAAAAAACGGTTTTAAAATGTGGTGTCTAGGAGATTTTCTGTTGAATATTGTTAACTATATTTAAGAACGACCCGTAACTATAAGATGCATTGCGCGCGTACAATAATCGTGACGTATCATCTCTGTGTGTACGTCTACCAATTTTCTAATAATTACCACGAGATCTAAAATCTAATAGACTAATCCGGTAAAAATTAAAATTATTATTCCATTAGATCTCCGAAGCAAAATTATAAGACACTAGCCTAAAAAATTATAAATTGTGATTTTAAAATACGTGAATCATTCCGGTTTGTGACGACACAATCGTTGACTTGATCCTGTCTCGTGTACTATTCCCAAGCCAACCGAGACAGCAGCTATGCGAGGAACGCAGCTTCCACCCCAGCCGTCCTTGGCGCTGTAATTGCTCGGATGACGGTCTGCGCGTAGCTGTAATTTGGCACGCGGAATGTTATAAGGCTGGCCGGGTGTCCCTTTAAATGAAAACTTGAAGATTGCTACTCGCGGTAGCAATCTTCTTAACGTCCAGAGTATTATGCGGTACGATTAACTTGGCTAATAGGATTAACCTTGGCAGCCTTTCCCTGGTTGAATGATATCACTACTTCCAAAGGCCGACCATTTTTTGGAAACTTGGCGGCTTCTCTTACACCAGTTTTGGGTGGAAATCACAACTTTCATAGGACTGTGAACGTACCAAAGGTCACACCGTCTGTTCTTCATCGCTGTAAGTTTTTTTTCTGGAGCAATTTTGTGTCTATAGATGTTAACATTAATATTAATCGTACGTAGTCATGTACATGTAAAATTCCACAATGAAAGTAACATAGATAATATTATCAGCTTGGCGCGACGCACTAGCGTGTGTCTAGATTAACCAGCAAACTTGGCGCATAACCAAAACATACTTCTTTAAAAAAAATTACTTTTTTTTTCCAACTTGATTGGATCCTGTGCTCACGATCTGCATTTTTTTTCCTACAGTATTCTTTCCAGCAAAATTGTCCCTTTCATCGTCGTGGAGCAGATAATTCAGTTTGATTTCGTATACCGTAAAAAAAAAAACCAGACCTTTGCAATAAAAGATACCCTGTCTCTTAGTGTACCAGTAATGATAAATTTATTCGGGTCGTGGCCCGAAGCCGAACGCCCTGCTACAAAAGCTACTTTAAAAAAGGTTTAAAGGGTTTAACGAGCGTTAACCACTCCTGGTCATCTGCCCGAAGAGGCCCTATGTCCGCAACAGCCAGATTCCCAGGCGGTCACCCACCCAAGCTACAAAAGCCACTTTACCCTTAGTGACAACAATGCTTTCTGACAATTAAGTACTGAAACGATAAGCGTATAATACTTAAGCACGGTATAATAAGAGTGTTGGATGACAATACAAACAATGGTTACAACAATAATTTTGCACTTACGCACCACTTCAGGACCACATGCTTCTAGCTGCAACCCCCATTTTAGAAAAAGGAACTTCCCCATATGACGTTTTACCTGTCTGCCGAAATTTAAAATTGATAACTTTCCTTAGAGAGCCGTACAGGTGTCTTTATACCCTATGAGAATTAACATAGGAGCCTGCGGATTAGCTAGTTGCTAGTTACAGAAATCAACGGTTTTGACGACAATTTTTCTCCATAAAGAATACGTTCCCACATTTTAATGTTGAGGTTTTTTTCGTTACTTGACCCAAGACACCTGATTCAAACGATTTACAAAGAATTCTACCGCATGCAGAATTTACAAGAATGCTGAAATCAGGTATACGCTTGTTTGAGCTTGTTTGTGTCTGCTGGTGAGGCCGGCTTTTTTTCATCAACAATCAAGCATATAACAAACGCATGATCGGACTGTTACTTGGCGGTGACACACAAGCGTGTGTCTAGATCTTCAGCATCGTGGATATTTATGTTTTTGTTGCTTTTTTTTTTGTCTTATTGGTTTGACATTTGTTTGCATAGGTTGATGTATGTTTTATGCATGCAGCACATTCCATACGGTATTTTGTACTGTTTTGTATGGCTCAATAATCCCATTATTATTAATACTTAATAATAATTTATGGTACGTATGATAACTTAATAACTTAACAAAAAAGCATTAGAGCTCGTTTCCCCACACTCACAGCTGTGACAGTAAATAAATAAAAACGGATTAGAGTTCACTCAAACGCAACAAACTATAATTTGAACTCCAATTCCAGGGAACAAGGATAGTTTTTACTGAATGATTATGTCGGAAAGTGAACGCAGTTTGTGTTTGAAATGTTAACGTTTGTGTACCTGCGCGTGTGTGTGTTTGTGTATGCGCGCTTAATTTGTGTATTGTACATCAACTGGAAAAACTACTAATCTAATTTTTGAACAGCCAATTCAACGAGGAGAAAAAGTTGAACGGCCGCCATTCACCTAAAAATCCGAGGTCAACAATTTAATTCGTCAGGGATAGTTATTAAATAGTTGGCATTACCGGCACGTCGTCGACAGTAAGAAACTGGACGGATTTGTTCAAACGGACAGAGATGTGCCGCGGGGTGGTTGGGGGCAAAAGGCCCGCCCCCCCCCCCCCCCCCCCCCTAACCAAAAAAAAAGTCTTGCGCCCCATGTCACAGTCCAAACTTGGTTTTTGATTTTTTGTATGATAATAAATGTCCTAATTATTTCAAATTGTCATGTAGGCTTAAAATTTACTATCTCAAATTTCGGGGGTGGGGGGGGGGGGAAATACCGCTAAAGATTTTAAAAGTTTTCCCCGGCCCCCCCCCCCCCCCCCGTTCCCCCCAACAAAAGTTGTTGAAAATGCTGAAAAGTTGTTCCATGGGCCCAAAAATGCTCTAAAACGTGTTACATTTCAGAGGTTTCGGCCCCCGATCCCGCTGGGGGAGCTCACAGCACTCCCCCAGAACCTCTAGCTGGTTATTAAAAGTTTTTTTTTTTAGTAGCGCAGTGCGCCCCTTCATGCATTGTGTCCCCCCTCCCCCGTCCCCACAAAAAATTCCTGCGTACGCAATTCTCAATGATGTAACGAACATAAACAAATAAATGAAATAAATTAAATTTATCTCACCCATAAAAACCAAGCTGTTGAACATGTTGGCGGCGCCCCATCCTGTAGTAGAATTTCCCACTCCGACATTTGAGAAATGTTGTTGCATGGCGCTGAGTTGACACGGTCAAAAATGTAGCGGCTCTTGTAGTAATAAAATAATAAATAGCTCCTATAGCAGGCCGACTGTGTCTCGCCCTCGCCGGCACATCGGCACAACTAACTGCTTATTACGCTCCTAAGCTAGGCTTAGTTCTTTTTTTATTACCGAGGGGAGAAACGAAGTTCGATACACTCTCTCTCCTCTGGAAAAAAAAAAAAGATGCGCAGCGATTCCTTTTTCTTCTTTGTAGAGACGTTTCACCCCTATTTTTTAATGGTTTCGTCTGGTCCGGTAACAATACTCGTTTTTTTTTGTGTGTGAGAGGTGGAGTTGATAAAAAAAAAATACAAGTAAATTATTATTTTGGCTGGAATTATTTTCCGTTTTTTTTTTTTCTGTTATCTTTGTATTTGTGTTTTTAATTAATTGTTTTTCATTATTTAATTATCTTTACGCAGCGTGACAAATCATTTCCTCTTGTTGAAAACTGTAATTAAAACGCCGCATTCCTCACCTCAGAGCCTGTCTCCTCCCGTCGCCTACTTTATTCACATCCAAGGCCATTACGTGAATGTAATTCCCAGACTTGGACGCAGAGAGCCAACGAGACAGACGATTTTACAAATTGGTGTCCTCAAAGGGGCGTCGGACGAAAGTGTAACTGAAAAATCGCCTAATGGGATAATTGTCTAATATCTGCATAAATAAAAAATCTGGAAAATCATCTAAACGGAATATCGCATAATGGAGAATCGTCTAAACGGAATATCGTGTAATGGATAATGGTATAATGGATAAACGTCTAAATGGACAAAATATACCTGCGGTTTCTGATGTTATATGTATAGCCGCAGCGAGCGTGGCAGCGCGAGCGAGCCAGGGACATTAGACGATCTACATGATTAAAATCATATGATGTGCGTGCGTGCGTGTTTTTACCTCTACTCCTCTGGAACCAAAGCACCTACAAAGATGGGAGTAGGACCAAACGAAAGATAATTAAATTTCGCTTTTAATAGGCCTATTTTCATCGCTGTAACTTGATATTATCACCCTCAAATAAGCGAAAGAACCTGAAAAACTAACGTCAAAGTTTTTTTTTACCCGCATGATGGTTGTTCATGATGTCATGAGGTTCGTTCATGGCGTCATAGTTTGTTCATGGAAACCTCCTTGAGCAAAGAGAGATGATCTGGAAAAGGATACACGGACGACGTATTTTGCAACACACCACATATGCATCTTAAAATTGGTTTTGTATTAACCAATGATTTGATGCATGGAAAAATCAAAAC
>JAHWFP010077238.1:12772-22912 GCA_023313725.1 Lithobius niger
CCAAGGTGTACGTTATTGAATACGCCACGGCACAGGAGCAAAGACGCAATTCCAACAGAAGCATCATAAAGGAAAGAGCTCCATGGAATGTCCGTTTGGAGTTAGGAAATAAAATATTATCTTACCGCAATTTCCATCTCTCGTTGTGCTTCGCGACCCCATATGGCCAATTGTGGAAGGACTGGTCGTAAGCATTTTCTATGTTAAAGGTGGATTGCCACTAAATGAAAGTCTGCATCATTTAGCGCGATCTAGCACTATCTAGCGCTTGCTTGCAGAAAGCGAAGGCAGAAATTTCTTTTAACAACACAAACAAGCCACCACGTTCCTCTATTATTATTCAGTGAAAAGTTGGTTCATCCTCGCGCACCTGGCTGCAAGCTGTAACAGTTGACGATATCACTGTCACTAGATGGCGCCACAGTAGAATATAAAGAATCTAGTGTGGCGCCATCTAGTGACAGCGGTGTCATGAAGTGTGACAGCTTTCACCCAGGTACACGAGTATGTATACCAAACTTTGACTCAGTAATAAAGCGGCACATGGCTTGTTTGTGTCAATAAAAGAAATTTCTTTGTGCATTTGTTCGCTTCCTGCAAGCGACTGCCTGATAGCGCTACGTAGCGTGAGATGGCGTTAAATGCCACTGACTTTCATTTGGCGGCAACCACGTTAAAAATACACTAACAGGTTTTAACCTTTTAGAGAGTTGCGAAAAAATACCACTCTTCCTGCGATTAGGCCAAGCATGCTGCACCTCCACGCGCAACAGCGTTCCACACTGAGCGTGAACCGGTGAAGCAGATGGCTTCTTCAAGCCAAGGCCGACTGGAGTAGAAATCGCGTGTTTTGCCTCCTGACTCAACGCCAGTTGACACCTCCCTTAGCATTGCTGTAGTAAAATAAGATTGTGGCGATGCCGAAGCAACAGGCTTGGATCCGGGAAACGAAACTCACATCTTTTCTGCCAGACGACCTTGTGACAACGGCTGGAATATGAAACGATAGTTAGACCATAGCCAGCCAGTACACTATCCGGCCCGATCTACAACGAATTAGAGAGGGTAGACAAAATGGACGGCACGACTGGCCCATTTCTTGAGGTCTATTCGGGAATTGGCAAATCGTATCGGTGAATTATTTTTGTACTAGTAGGTGTGAACGCAATGCTAAAAAAAAGTTGGGAGTTACATGGAATGTAAAAGTTTGGCCACCTGCTGAAATTTGTTAGTTAGGTAGTGTTATTTGATATTAGAAGGGGGGGGGGGGAGAGACTTGGCAGGCCGCCATACTGGCCGCCATCGTGGGAAAATGGCGGCTGGAAAACAGTTTTTTTTTATTTATCTCAAGAACAAAAAACTTAGAATAGCAAAATCGTTCATAACAACATTCTGCATAAAACATATTCCCATCAACTCTTTCGTAGTATAGGGGCAACGGTTAAGCAGAAAAATCAAAATAAAACTATTATATACCTTTTACATGCAGTGTAATAAGCATACATAGTATTACATTCGAGTCTATAACGTTTGACCTAATATAGATAAACGAATGAGGTTTAAAGCGTTCGAAAGGTGCGATTAATACCTTTCGAATGTTTTAAATCACATTCATGTGCCTTTATTAGATCAAACTTTACAGATTAAAACTTTATACAGTATATGTTTACTACAACCGCGTAAGTGTGCCACTCACGTACTATTTCGTAGATACTTAAATGCAATTTTAATCGTCTGAAAGGCATTAACCTCCCATTTTTAACCCCCTTAACCCCCCGCCCCCTCCCCTTCTGTCGACCCGCCATTAAACTTCAATTCACTTCTCCGTTTTGAACGCTTCAAACCCCACACGTGTAAGCGCCGGTGCACACGTGAGTTTTATTAACGCGCGTTAACGCTGCGGTGCCGCTTCGGTGACTATGTGCGCGTTAGGTTCCCTAACCACGAGTACAAAAAATTATAGTTTGAAACTAATGAGACGATGTTGCTTTTTTCGCCTACCTCGTGAACCAAAAATATATTTTAAAACCAATGCGACGAATTTTGGTACAAGTTGGTGTTCTAATTTAAGACGTACCAGGGGAAAATGTTATACATCCTTTGCAGATTAACTAAAAAATTCGGATAAGTTCTTTAATTACTTCCCAATGAGTCTTCAATCATTTCTGCAGCAACATTTCATATTTCAGGACAATTCTTTACTCCCCCAATAAACAATTCCACGTCTATTTCTTCGAAATTGGACGCTATTTTCGGTAACGCTTTTGCGGTAAACGGCGGACGTGTGCACAGCTCAAGTCACCCAAGGTGCTCAGAGACGCAATTGCGTTTTTTTAACGCTGCGGTACCGCTGCGTTGACGGGGGGAATTGCGGTGCAAAACGACCGCAAGAGCGGCGGGCGGTAACGCAACGTCGACGCAGGTACGTGTGCAGTACCCAACAGGTTTCACGTATGTCCTGCTTGCTGCTGCTGCTGCTGCTGCTGTGCTGCAGATGTAGATGACTGCGTTGCGGAGCTTGTGTAAATATATATATCATGTGTAAATATATATATATATATATATTGTACATGATAGAACTATTTTATTTATAGCGACATCTCTTGATAAGATGCGGTATACGTTTTAGACTGATCTGTGGCTAGCTGCATGCTAACAATGGATGGCGCCAACAGTTAGTTAATTAACTGAGCAAAAAACTGTTTCGCCGTTTAGAAAAAAAAAACACATTAGAGCTCGTATCCCCATACGCACAGCCCTGAAGGTACACGAATAAAAACGGATTAGAGTTCACTCGAACGCAACGAACTAAAATTTGTGTTCATTTTGTGTATGCATCCTTTTATATCTTTCAATTTTGTAACGTTTTGCTGTTTATGGCATCTATTTTGTGTGTGTTTGTGGGTTTACGTTTTGCGAATTGGAGTACAAATTATAGTTCGTTGCGTTCGAGTGAACTCTAATCCGTTTTTATTCGTGTACCTTCAGGGCTGTGAGTAGGGGGATACGAGCTCTAATGGTTTTTTTCTAAAGGGCGAAGCCGTTTTTTGCTCAGTTAATTTGTTGGCTTTTTTCGCTTACAATTTATATGTGTCCACTGTCCTCCGATTTTTGTTTTCGAAAAAACGAAACATTAGAAATGGATACTTATATTTTAGGTTCCGCCGAAGGTTTGTCCCATGATTATTATTTGATGGCAACACATTAGCGTGTGTCTACATTTAACATGCGTCATCTCGATGAGTAGTTGATTCTAGATTGTTTCAGTATCGTGGCAACAATCACGGAAACAATTCAACTTGCTTCCCGAAGCCCGCATTGGAAAAGTAAATAAGTCACTCAGTCATGTCGGCCGCCCAATTTTGAGGGCCCCAAAATTCAAGACTTCGCACCATACGGTTTAAAACTTGAAGATTTAAGGAAAAATCAAGACCATTTAATGTTGGTTCTCCACAACGAGCTAGCTAACTCAAACAACTACAATGTTAGTCTCCCTGCACCCAACCATCGTTGCATCTTGTTCGAGTGAGCTATAATCCGATATTGTGCGCCTCGCATATTGTTACCCTATTGTTACATGTTGCAGCATTGTAACATTTTGACATTGTTAGCCGCTCCGCCTCCTCCTCCTGTCCAATTTTATGAAATTCTCGTGCGCAAAAAAACTCTAATAAGCACTGTCTGCCGGCAGTGCTAATAAATTTTCATTAAAGTCCGCAAAAGTCGCACCAGCTATTCGCACGTTTATTGTTTTTAATCCGTCATGCCGCCCCTAAAAAAGTGCCGCTACAGGCCCGGGCCTCTCGGGCCTATTTATAAATCCGGCCCTGAGAATATTGTACTCGTACTAAAATAACTTTCAAAAGACCGTGGGCCTTGTTAATAACAACATTTCAAACTTCACAAATTTGAACTTACATAATTTGTAAGTTTGAACTTACATAATAAGGGCTGAGGGCATATAAGGGCCTTGAGTAATTAGCAATATCAATGACAAGAACTATACCAAAACGAAAATAAAAACCTCACGAAATTATCATCATTTTTTAACATGCCCTAAAGTGGTCTAGCGTAACAAAAAATAAACACTAAAACATTTACTTCCGGTGACGTTAGCCCTGGCACTGAAAGTAACCGGAAATGACATGGTCAATTACGACCCATCATTAATATCATTATCCAAAGGTAAAAAAAAAAGGAACAGAAATCTTTACAGCATTCTTATATACAATGGCGTATTGTGATTAATGAATGACATTGGCCAGACCGTTCAGTTGAATGGCTCGCCGCTACACAGTGAGTTAATTCACATGTAATCTTCGTATTGCCGACCTTGGATTTGTGAGCTACCATAGCTTCGCTCCGAGGCGACGTATTACATGGAACTGGTTATGAAAAACCAGCAAATTACGTAACGCTAAAAGCTTCTAAATATCAGCTTTCGAGTTTTATAGCCCCGAACGTGCTCACATTGGCCACAGTACCACGGCGTAGGCTTGGTTTTTCGTCGGAATCTGCATCAGACAGGTATTTGTTTGCTTGTTTTTTATTTATTTATTTATTTTTGGTTATTACAGTGTAATTTATGTTTGGTACGTAAGTCTATACGTCTGCCTAAACCTAGATAAACAATGATCTGAACAATGGTGGCAGCCATCTTGGCAGCCATTGTACGTGCATTTGATTTGGCAACAGAACGTAGCGTTCGACCACATGTCATGGGCTAGGCCAGGCTGAATTAGAAACATCACAGTCTAACCTTGGAGTAATTGTCTCACTTCGGTTCGGGAGGCGCTTGTTCGTACCCAAAAAGCAAATAGCGGGCGGCTGTACCTCCCGCTGCGTGATTATGACATCTCCAGCAACTATGTATCACGTGGGCTAGCCGATGCTAGCTTGGAGTAGAAGCAGGACTTAAACACATATTATGACCATGCTGTTGTTGCTGTTTTTGAACTGGTTATAGGGAGCACGAACCCAAATCGGGTTATCTGCCCCACAGCTATGATAGGGACAATTTAGTTGGAGAAATCCAAGTGGAAAACCCAGGATCCTGTCGCCACGGCAAACGCAATGGGCGACTCGTTGTTGCTCAAACGATGATGTTATAGTACCCTATTTAAAAGTACGCGTACCAAAGTAATCACGTGACCTACGCAGGAAAGCCATCGCGTTTGACAGCGTCCCCTTTAAGAAGTTGCATTGCGAGAGTAGAAGTTACTAACCGATGTTCTAACTAATTCTAGGTTCAAAAAAGTATAGAGCTCGCGAAGTTAGTACAGCTGTGGATCGGCCCTGAAATTATAACACTGTTATTACCCCTTGTTGGACAAAGAATATCTCCACCTTTCATTGGAGCCTTGTTGAATTCGTTTATCCTTATTAGAACTACCACAGCAGCCGTTTAAAGCCAGTGATTGTTGTGTACTACGCCACTATTTGATGGCTACATGACGTAACGCGACATGAACGACGATTTTAGTTTGGGTTACAAGAGTTACGTTAAACGTCGTTAATATGAACGTCGTTAATATTAATTTTTTTGAAGAGAATTTAATTCTCAGTGTTGTCTGTAACCAGTTTGATTTCAACGGTTTTCAATGGTTTATAAACGGTTTAGAAATTACAAGCAAAGAAAGCTATTTTTTTGGCGCATTTTCACGCCAGTTCTCCATCTTGGTCCTTGGTCCTATACGGAAAATCAGGAACCTTAGGTCGGTCCATATGGTCGGGGGGGGGGGGGTGTGTGGAATAGTTGAAAATGTGGCTTCCGAATTTTCGATGACCGGCCCCCCCTCTCAAACTTTGCAAAAAATTGACCGTCCCACACCGAAGGTCCAAAAATGTTTTGACCTCAACCATAAAAAGTAAGCTTTCTTATGCCTGTCCAAAATTTCCTCTGCTCTATTTTTTTTTTTAAATAGCATAACGCATCGACATGTTCCCTATTGTATGAAAACGAGCCATAACTTAAAGCAACACCCCTCCTGCTTTATAACAGCCACGCTCTGATCTCCATCCGTGTATATACTTCGCCAAGGTCAACTGAGATAGTAGCTGTTTTTCTCGCAGCGAAGAACACAGCTACTATCGCAGTTGGCATTGTGCCTAATAGACGAACCAGCATGACGCATTAATTGTGTCGTCAAAAACCGGAATGATTTTCGTATTATAACATCACAATTTACAATTTTCTAGGCTAGTGTCTTATAATTTTGCTTCGGCGATCTATTGGAATAATTAATTTTAATTTTTACCGCATTAGTCTTTTAGATTTTGGAACTGATGGTAATTATTAGCAAATTAGTACATGCACACACAGAGATGAAACGTCATGATTATTGTAAGCGCTCAAAGGATCATATAAGTGCGGGACACACTTAAATAAAGTTCCCCAATATTCAACAGAAAATCTCCTAGACGCCACATTTTAAAACGGATTTTTAGCTAGGGATTGACTAAAGGTAAGTAAATAAAACTTTGGGGCCGTACTTGATGTGGAGGATCGAGAAAAATGGCGATGGGAGGAATGTCCTTTTACAGTATGTTACTGAAAACATAAAAAAAAGTGTTTGGGTCGAGATTCATCATTCATGTTGGTATAATAACTTTTGATGAAAGGGATGCATAAGGACAGTGACACGACGTAGTATTATTGTGTATAACTCTATGGTGGAGCCAGTAACTGGGTTAGCTGCAAGGAGCACTGGAGGGAGAAAAGAAGATCGTCTTATTGAAGCCAATGCTGGATTTCTTAAGCCTATAACGCGCGATTTTTGTTGTTGGAGAAAGCAACGTTCTTTTAAGCCTAAAAAATCCGCTCTCAAAGCACTGTCTTGACTAGAAGTGCCGTTTTTTCCGTTACATTTTAATCTAGTGCACCTTGTAGCTATTACCGGCAAACTGTATCTCATACCAAAATGACGTCACTTGACGCTGCTCTATAGTCACAGCTAACGCAGTTCGAGTCATCGTGTCCATGCCGTTCACAACATTAACACAAAGAAACACCCCATGATTACTTTTTTTAGAAAATGTTTTAAACAACTTTTCACTGGACACTAGAAAAATGTTAGTTTTGAGGTTAAAAAATGACTTTTTCCTCCAGTTTGGTCATTATTTTTTGTATGACGCTTCCTCTCCCCCTCCTTGACGGGGCTAACAAATTTGTGACTTTCCTGGAGCCATGACTTAAAGGGCAATATAACAATTTAATTACTGCATCACCAAAACATGATGCGGAGGCCGCCATTGTTTTGCTGGATCGCGCAGAAATTAATGCCGACAGACGGATCTCTTCGATTTCGACTCGCAGCCGATTGAGATAGCTCTATTGGCTGTGAGAGCTCGAGCGTCTGACGGCCTTAGCTGGCCGGCTAAGGCCGTCGGACGCTTGATATCTCACAGCCAATAGAGCTATAGTCCTAGGTGTAAGCAAAAAAAAACCTGCACTTTGTGAGGATAACGCCATCTCTGGTGTACTTCATGTCCACGCCCATGATAAACTTTTAGGAAGGGTTGCCCCCTGAAACCTGTCCAAAAAACAACATGGCGGCCATTTTGTTTTTAAAATGGCCGCTGTACAATACAAAAATTCGAAAATCTTTCTGATGTTTGTAAGTTTAGTGCTGACTTCTAGGTTTTAATGTGTACCGAATTCCCCACAAAAAATGCTCTAAATAATTGCCAGGACTTTACATAACGAGATATCAAAAATGGCAGCCAAAATGGGTCAAAATTCAAGTGTTTTTCATAATTTTAAATTATACTGATAGAGTAGAAGCAGATTTAAATTATTCCTCAAAAAGGTGAGTTCATTTGCAATGACTAGTAACTTGCAAACACCAGGTAAAATCCGTAGTGTAGTGTGCTCGTAATTAGGAACTAAGTTGTGGCTGTTTCTGTGCTGTAGCACTGCATTTCTCTTCCATTTCACAGTAAGTTGCAACTTTAAACTGCTGCAGTGGCTACTAATTAAGATAAATAGCTGTAATTAAGCTTAGACGAAAGATGGAGAAGTTTATGTTGGAACAAGGCCAATTAAAACGTTTTATTGTAATTAGGAGCTAAGCTATGGCAGTTTATTGCCACTGTAGTGGTGTGCATTTTGCGTCTATTTACCAGAAGTTACATCTTTAAACTGCTGCAGTAGCCGTTCTATTTAAGATAAATGGACGTAATTAGGCTTAGATCTCAGATGGAGATGTATATTTTCGAATGAGGGTAATTAGAACGAATTATCGTAATTAGGGGACGAGCTAAAACTGTTTATCTACGATGTAGCCCCGTTATTTCTTCTTCAATTCACCGCATGTTACACTTTAAAGTGACACGGTGGCAGTTCTAATTATAATAAATGAATGTAATCAGGATTATATGAAAGGTGGCGAAATGTATATTCCAACATAGGTAATAAAAACTATTGTCACGATTAGGAGATAAGCTATAAGTGTTTATCTGTGCTGTAGTTCTATGCTTACGAGAAGCCTCTCTAAGTTACATCTTTAAAATGATGCGGTGGCAGTTCTAATTATGATTAATGAATGTATTTTAATTACGCTTGTTGAAAAAGATACATCTTTCATATATGCCTAATTATATCCATTTATCTTAAGTAGAACGGCTATGGAGCAGTTTAAAGATGTAACTTGTGATAAATAGACGCAAAAAGCACAGTGTTGCACCGTAGATAAACTGCCGTAGCTTAGCCCGTAATTACAACAGATAGTTTTAATTACCCTTGTTGGAAAATATACATCTCCTCCTTTCATTTAAACCTAATTATATCCATGTATCTTACTTAGAACGGTTACTGCAGCACTTTAAAGACGTAACTTGTGGTAAATAGACTCAAAATGCGCATCACTACAACGTAGATAAACTGCAGTAGCGTAGCTCCTAATTACAATAAATCGTTTCAATTATCCATGTTGAAAAATATACATATCCACCCAATATCTAAGGATAAATACATCCATTTATTTTAATTAAAATTGCTACCGCATCACTCTAAAAATGTAACTTGGTGAATTAAAAAAAAATGCAGTGCTACAGCATAGAGAATTAGGCGCAGCTTAACCCCTAATTACAAAAACACTACACTGCGGATTTGAGCTGGTGTTTTTTCTAGTTACTAGTAATTTCGACCGAACTCACTTTTTTTTATCACTAATTTAAATCTTCCCTACTCATACGTATATTTTAAAACTATGAAACCTACTTGAATTTTGCCACCATTTTGGCCGCCATCTTGGATAGCTTGTTGTGTGAAGACCTGGCACCTTTCCATAGCATTTTTTTGAATGCGGCTGACGTTAAAACCTAGCAATTGACACCAAACTTACATACGGTAGCACGATTTTGAATTTTTGCATTGTATAGCGGCCATTTTAAAAACAAAAATGGCCACCATGTTGTTTTTTGGACAGATTTCAGGGGGCACCCCTTCCTAAACGTTTGTCATGGGTGTGGACATGAAGTACACGGGAGATTGTGTTATCCTCATAAAGTGCAGTTTTCTTGAAATATTTGCTGCTGACACGTAGACTACTATCTCAATCGGCTTCCAATTATGTGACTTTCCAGTTAGACGATTGCCCCTCGCCCCACTCCACCCATCTCTGCCTTATATATGCTAGAAGGTATTATTTCCTTTTTATGACGGGTTCTGTATGACAATCCACCAAATCCACAAAAGGTTAATTAATTTAACAATAATAATCGATGTATTTGTAGGTCTTTAACTACTACAAAATGGAACCCATCAGCTGCGCATCGTCAGAAACCGGAAGTGACAGGAAGTTAAGAGTGATGGAACATCGGCCGGGCAGTAAGGAAATTTTAACAAAGTAGTTTGTGTGTTTGAAGGCCTGGGGTGGGGGGAGGTCATGCATTTCAAACGCAACTTTATTCAATAAGCATTTTTAATAAGTCATCCCCCCCCCCCAGTTTTTAAGCAAGTGTTAATCGGCTGATGCAGAAAAAAATCTCGCTATTTTAACAGTTAAAAAGTGTGTGTCAGCCGATCATTACAGCGTGAAAAGCCGATATTTTTAAAGATACATTCCTTCCGGTTGACTTTCCCGTATACGGCTCAGTTTCGCAACATTAGTTCAGACGTGTGTAAATGTTGCAATAGAC
>JAHWFP010077238.1:48584-78869 GCA_023313725.1 Lithobius niger
TTTAGTGTATTGATATGTCAAAATCGGTCAAAAATGGACGAAGTTATTACCTGATTCGAGTTGAGTATGGAAACGAGCAACGAACCGAATTTGTATACAAGTTCCATACTTAAGTTTGGCTTGAATTTTAGAGTATAGCCCATCCTTAATTATAATCTACTGAAAAACTTTTAAAACATGTATTCTCCTTCGTAGAATCCTCCTCACTGTGTTACAACATTGGGATCCTTCCCTATGCCTACGGCGCTTTTTTACCTCATTAACGCAGTCATTTATGCAAAATATTGCGTCACTTCCGCCTCTATCCCGCTTCCCCCTACACTGTCCGCGTCCACTCACTCTTTTTTCTTGCCGCTGGCGCGTGCAGTCAGACATTCTTAAACTAAGATTGTTGAATTCCTAAGGGGAATTCGTTTCGAAAGATCGTTTTCGCAGTTGAACTGAGGTGCGCCATCTTTCCAAGCAAAGCAGCGTGGCTACGAGGCTACGCGATTGGTGGTGAGTATTTCTATCGATACTGGTTGGAGAGTATTAAGATGGCGGCCGGCATGGTAACGGCAGAATTTGTGGGAACGAAAAACGTGGCGGCCTGTTAGGCCGGCCGAGTACGTCCGCACGTGGATATAATTGCTTCTTGAGAACGTGGCGGCAGTGGTTTAATGCGGATTGTCAGGTTCGTAGTATTTGTTTTTGTTTTGTGTGACGGAATTTGAAGGAGAAGGTGTGGTTGGGAGTTCATATGTGAAACCCATTGTCGGAGTCGGTAGCTGACCGAACCGGCGGGAGCCGCGAGTGGCGGACGGGGGAAAAAGTAGTTGGTGTTGGTAATAAGAAAGTACGAATGGCTCGGTTTTAAAATTTTTTTTTTTGGACGATGCGAAACACTGGGGCGTGTAAGGCATCGACGATACCGAGCGGGAGTAGATGAGTTTTGTTGTGTGTGCGGTTGGATTGTTGGAAAACAAGCGCTGGAACGGAGCTTGAAAATGATGAGCACATGGCGTGCTGGAAGTTTGAGAGGCCATAGGGCAGAGTGGGCGGCCATTGGGGCGTCGCCGGCGGTGTTGGATATTGTAGACGGTGCTGGTCTAGAGTTGGGAAATACGCCACCGCTGAAGGCGGTTTCGGCGAGGCCGCCGTTGTTTGACGATGCGAAGGAGATTGCCCCGAAATTGAGCGAGATGTTAGCTCAAGGTGTAATTGAGAGAGTGAAAAACGGAAGTGTAGGATTTGTGTCGCCAATATTTTCAGTGGCAGAGCCGGACGGATCGATCAGGATAATTTTGAACCTGAAAGGCTTGAATGAGTTTGTAGTTGTACGGAAGTGCTACTTGGATACACTACCAAGGGTGGTAGAACATTTACAACCAGGGTGGTGGATGGCTACCGTAGATCTGTCTCAAGCATACTATGCAGTGGCAATAAAGGACGGTGCACGACGGTTGTTAATGTTTTCCTGGCAAGGTTGTCTTTACCGTTTTTGTGTGCTGCCATTTGGATTGGCGTCAGCCCCGGGTACTTTTATGAAGCTTATGTCAGTGGTGAGGCGCTTCTTGCGCCGGGCCGGTGTGTTAATTTTCATTTACCTGGATGATTTTGCAGTAGTAGGCCCGTCCGCAGCAAGTGTGCGGCGGGATGTGCGGAGAGTGTTGGAAACCTTGCGGAAGTTGGGATTTTTCGTAAATTACGAAAAGAGTGTGCTGGTACCGTCGCAGGCGGTGCGATTTTTAGGAATGATGTTGGATCTAGAGTCAGCCCGTTTTGTGCTGCCGCCTGAGAAGCAGGCTGGTATGGTAGGCATGGTTGCGAGGCTGCAACAAGACCCGGTCACGGTTGTTAAGGAGCTTCAACGGTCGTTGGGGCTGGCAGAAAGTTTGTTGTGTGCCGTGGAGTACGGCAAGTTGCACACACGATGGTGGCAACATGACCTGGTGACCTGGTGTCGTGCGGGAGTGCGCGGAGGAAGCCTCTCGCACGGTTCTTGCGAAGATTTGAACTGGTGGGCGAAGGCTCTGGGTCGCTCAGTGGTAGCAAAATCGTGGGTCTCGGTGGAGGCCGCAGTAGTGGTGACAACGGACGCGTCGGACAGGGGCTGGGGAGCAGCCACTGGGGATTCGCAAGCGCAGGGGAGGTGGCAGCCCAGGGAGGCTGCCTTGCATATAAATGCAAGGGAATTATTGGCTATGCTTAAAGCGCTAGACGTTTTTGGAGACCTGGTCAGGGGACGGGTCGTGCGAATCCTTTCGGATAATGTAGTGGCCGTGGCATATGTGAATCATCAAGGGGGGACAAAGTCCCAGATGCTAAACGCCATGGTCCGTTGCCTAGAGCAGCGTAGACGTCAGTTGGATTGTGTGGTACAGGCGGCATTTGTGCCGGGGAAGTTGAATGTGACAGCGGATGGGCTGTCTCGAAATTTCTGGGACAGATTTGACTTTCGATTGTGTACTGCGGCGTTCCAGAAGATTTGTAGGTGGTTTGGGACGCCAGACGTGGACGTATTCGCATCGGAGGCGACGGCCCAATTGCAGCGATTTGGGTCGTGGGGACGCTGCCCAGGGGCAGAGTTTGTGGATGCGTTCAGTGTGAACTGGGGCCCGTTCTTTCCGTATCTTTTTCCCCCGTGTCCTTTAATTGGACGTTGCGTAGACAAACTCATCGTGGATCGAGTTGAGTGGGCAGTACTAGTGACACCGGACTGGCAGTGTGCAGCCTGGTTCGTCCGGCTGTTGGCCTGCGCCAGGGAGGGACCTTATCCCTTGAAGAGCGCAGGGGCCCTTCTCTGGGACCCGTACTTGGACGCCGAGGTGGCGGATGAGTGGGGTCCCTGGGTAGTCTGGGGTGTAGGTACTGGTTGATTATTAAGTGGGACCAAGGTCACCACAGCCATATTCGGAGCGATTCCGAGGTGTGCACTGCTTCCTAATCTATCCCAATGTTGTAACACAGTGAGGAGGATTCTACGAAGGAGAAATGAAGATTCTCCCAGAGAACTTGTTCTCGCCAGGAGAATCTAAGTTCTCTGAGAGGAATCCGACGAAACTGTGTTACAAAACAGGGCCCGCCCGCCTCCCTGCATGGAATCGTGCGTTCACAGCAAGAAAAGAGTGAGTGGACGCGGACAGGGTAGGGGGAAGCGGGATAGAGGCGGAAGTGACGCAATATTTTGCATAAATGACTGCGTTAATGAGGTAAAAAAGCGCCGTAGGCATAGGGAAGGATCCCAATGTTGTAACACAGTTTCGTCGGATTCCTCTCAGAGAACTTAGATTCTCCTGGCGAGAACAAGTTCTCTGGGAGAATCTTCATTTTTGTTACGTTCAGTACAGTATCTTAAAGATAATTTTATAACTTTTTTCAGATTCTTTTTCGTTAGTATGGCAGGTCCCTGGTCAAGAGGAACGTCTGGTCAAGCTGATCGCAACAGATATTGCTTGGCCTACAGACAAGACCGTCAAATTTAGGAACCCACCCGATGCCAAAACAAATGCTGGTAAATTCTTTAGTTATCATCGCGCAAAAAACGACAAAAGTCACCTCACATTTCCACAACAAGACCTTTTCGCAGTCCAGCACATTTTCGCCAACTAGCTGCTGTTAGCTACGTCAGGTTTAAGATAAAAAGTACGGACTTCTACATCACAACACAGTAAGCTCACTTGAACACACTAGCGTTTTTGAATTTGGCTGTGAAAAATAATTTGTAGAACCAACTGCCACATCTGTGTTAAGCCCCTCCCCCCTACTGCCGATTAAGTTGCACATTCAGGTCTTTGCTTATCAGGCGAAAAGCTATAAGGAATGATATTCATTAATTAATTATTCATGATGCCGTTCCTCTCGTGTAGCTGGAATGCAATGGACTCCACGCGTAGAATTGTTGTGGAACTGTGCGGTGATTTTCATTGTTGTCGGTTTTGTACGAGTTTGTTTGTTTCACAGTATGGGATTTTAACGATGTTTTTTCAAGTTGTTATCGTGAGCACTACACAGGTGATACCAAATCAATGATGCAACGCAAGTGGAAAAAGATACGTGGTAGGGGTGTAGGAGGCCAGTAATTTCACTTAGTCTCACGAGTAGATTACGTGGCCAATGATACGAGTTTCGAGTCTTAAGTTGAATTTTTCCTGCACTATTTTTAATTCATTTTAAGGGGAGAAATACATGGATGCTGCTTTATTTGCTGATGAAAGTGAAGTTAATGTAGCGGAACAGAACGAGACAGGAACAGCAAATGGCGTTAACATTTTTTTTACGTATCTATAATACATAAACATGGCAAAATGGAGGATGCCTCGGGCATTGTACCAAGTACAGCAGCGGTTCAGATGACAGCATGTGCGTTGTTGTTGTGGTGAGTTAGCGCATCTGTGTTCACTGCAACTGTGCGGACCCTTGAGTGTGTGTATGTGTGTGGCGGCCGGACAGCACTGCTCGGATGACTACACATTGGTTTGCTGGGTGGAGTGAGTTAGCGCAGCTATCATCATTTCTTACAGGCAACTGCGCAGCCCGTCGAGTGTGTGCCCTAAATAAAAATGGCATTATAAAGGGAACATTTTTGTGTTCGTTTGATAACCTACGTAATACTGTACTCAAGACTGAAATGTTAACATTTTTTTGTAAATTGAATAAATGTGATGTCCTAATTTTTTTATACCAACTTCTACCACTGTGTCAGTTGTAGCTTTTAAAAGATCCTAGGTATTTCCTAGAAAAAAGTTTTCCCTTTCTATCCCAAGAAAACCTTTGCAGTTAAACGGGACATTAATTCGATTACTTCCCTTTTCTGTCTTATTATTTGCAGACCGCCCATTTATTGTAAATTTTATTTATAGATCTTGAAAAAGTCTTCAGTCAGTATGCACCCCCACCAAATTGGAACAATCGTAGTGCATCCAGTTTGTCTGAAGATTTCAACAACAACGGCTTTCAAAACGAAGACTTGATAGTGTGGATGCGTACGGCCGCCTTACCCACCTTCCGCAAACTGTACCGAAGAGTGGATCACGAACCGCTCGGTTTCAAAACTGGTCTACCCGTGGGCCACTACGTACTTACCATTAACTACTGTAAGTTTTTTTTTGTTGTAGTTCATGCATCATATAGTGTTTTTTTTTTAATCTTAACTACACTTGAGTGCATTTTTCCTTCAAAGGCGTGTGTTCCTTACCTCATTTGTTAAGCGTGTTATTGTGACACGGTCTTTTAATTTTGTTTATTTATTGTGTATAGACAGTACTATAAGAACTACAATAATTTAGTTGACCGTATTTGAAAATACACTGTACATTTTTTTTACGTATAAAACGTACGGTGTATTTTTGTAATTTGGTTAACTACGGTCGTAAACTTTAAATCTTTGTCAATTCGTATGTTTTCGCGTATGCAGAAATCAAATTTGCAGTCAAATTTACAAAAAAAAATCAAGATTTTCTAGTTATTAACTTCAACATTTCATTTGCCAGTTTTTTTTAATTTTAATTACTTCCTCCTTCTCCACCCTACTCGAGTTCACCTCAACCTTCTTCTCCCTCCCATACATAATCCTATTGTTATGAGAGCTTATTGGTAACCCCTACCTTCCCTTCACAAGTGCATTGTTAGGGGGCTCCAACTATATATAGCACAAGCAAATCACACGAACATGGTGTGAATAGCAAACAACACACAGTATTTATCTTGTGCCATAGTGAATGGTTTGGGGTGAGTTATGGTCCCTCGTAATGGGCGGCTCTCGTTAGGGGCTGTCATCACTTGACAGCACCACCGTCATTTTTTGCATGCAAAGTATGGTGGCCATACGCAAATGACAACACAAATTTATTTGTACATTTCCCCGCAACTCGGACATTCAAGTACACTGAAGGAGTTTTTCAGTGCAGTTGGGTAACTTTCCGGAGTTTGGGTCTTTAGTTCCGTGGGAAGAGTTTGGACGTATGATCTATCATTACTTGCCATCCACTTTCTGCAAGCAGAAGCCTCAACTGTAGTTACTTCTTTGGACCAGCCCCGTGCGACTTTCGCTTCTGTGGAAGACATGAGAACTAATCCGAGCCACCTACCCCAGTCTCAGGTGCTTTATGTTTGGGAACGTCCTAAGAGAAGGGGGCAAGCTTATATCCTTGTAGGGCCAGCTCCATCCTCTTGATGTGGGTATGGACAGGTTCTGTTTCAAACACACCATACGGACTTGGTATATTCGGCGTCGACAGTGGCTCTTACTGCACATATGGAGGAGTCAGTTGTTCTCGTCGTTCCAGTCAGAAGTCTTTTAAGTGCAGGGTTGGAAAAAATCTATGATAATAAAAAAAGTAGGATTTTTTTGATTAAACCGATTTTTTTGATTTAAATTGGATTTTTCAAAAAAAAAATTATTTGTTTCTGCCCACATTGAGTAACAAGTTACTGGTACCAAGTTACAGTATTGAGTTTGCGTCCGACATTTTGTTTTCTTTAATTGCAGCCTACCCAGTCAAGTCATTTGACGGCCGTAAAAGGATGATCCTCTCCACCACATCTTGGCTCGGTGGCAAAAACCCCTTCCTTGGAATTGCATACATTGTCGTGGGATGCATTTGCTTGGGTCTGGGAATCGTCTTCCTCGTTATCCATATCAAGTTTGGGAAAAGGTCAGTAGATTATTCAGCAACACATGCATTGCTACTAGATCTTAACACAGGGTTCCTAGATGTACTGGAACATGCTGGAAAATGCTTAAACAAATTTCTACACAGGAAAATACTGGAATATACTTGAAATTTGGTTTTAATACTAGAAAATAACTTGAATTTTTAATTTGAGATAAACTTTCTCTTGGTATTAAAACAAATTTTGTCATAATTGTTTTGAAAATTATTTTAGAAGTTTTACTTTACTTATTTAATTAGGATAGCACCATCGTCAATTTTCTGTTTTCGCATGGAAATCGCTGATTTCAAGCGCTGATTTATATGGTGACAATGTAGTTGACAAAAGTTTGAGTTGTGTAGGTTAGGCCTCGTCGTCGGTCTGTTGAAAATTCGCAAGATTACTGGTACAGTATTTTGATTCTGAGAATGTGCGTAACAATCTGTTTTCAACAATTAAATGATCAAGAATGACGAACTTTCAGAGTAAAAGCCGTTACTTGAGTAAAAGCGGTATTTTCAAAACTTATCGTTAGTTCCAAAGTTGGTCGAACCTTCGTAGCAGCACGGAAATGGTTAACGTAGATGAATAAGATTTAGAAAGAATTGAAAAAATCGGTTATCAAAAACAAAGAAACACAAGGATATTAATTTACAGTTATGGTGGGAATTAAAGGGTTGTACACTTTATGAAATTCCATAGTTTTAAATTTTTCTGACAATACTTTGCTGGGTCCAGGTTTGACCTTGTCGCAGTAAATGGTGGTGGTTGTGGTGCAGTGATGTCTTTGACTGCAGGAGAGGGATTTATGATTATTTTACCGTAATTCACGTATTGAATACCCATGTTATTTGTGCTTCTTACCAGCTTCATCAGGCCACTCAAAAACACTACTTTATGTCCCAATCAAATTTCACATGTTGTTCATCAGGAGAAAGCTGTTTGTACACAATTTTAAATCCCCACGCATCTCAGTTGTCACTGGATGCATCACTTTGCATCCTAGTGGGCCTTTTGTAGCCGGTATCTCACGTTGCATTGAAGCGAGTTGACAGATTTGGAGTGACAAGCTGAGCTACTCGAGGATATGACTACAAAGGCCTAGTTCAATGCAAAGTGATGCATCCAGTGGCAACCGAGAAGTGCAGGGATTTCTAATTGTGTATATACTGGCTTTCTCCTAGTGAAATTTGATTGTGTAATAAAGTAGTGTTCTTGAATTGCGTGATGAAGGCTACAGAGTCAAGTAACTACACAATTTGGGGGAGGGGGTCGTTTTCACGACTTTCTATTCACAGTATGAAGCGTTTAGTTAATGTTTCAGCAGAAAAATAACGATTTAAGGGGTGGGTGTCAACTCCGCTATTTTAACAGCATTTTAGGGGGGTGGGCGTTGGCTTTGCCTAGGTATTTACCTTATATTTCACCGTAATGACTTTTATTTATTAAAAATTCAGGCCTGCGGGTTATACGAGAGTTATGAACATGCTAAAACAAAAAAAAAGGCCCACTTCTCAATAGGCCAAACATGCACTTGCTCGCACAGCAGTGATTCAAATCACATGAAAATCTAGTTAAGAATCATAATTTTCCCACTTTTTGCCATGTATGTTTTCAATTGTTTTGTAATAATTCGTGAAAACTTGCAGCTCTTGTTTCAAGATTTCAGTTTATTTAATTGTTAATATCGAAATTTGAAATCAACTTTTAATTAATAGCAGCCAATTTCGTTCCACGTTCAAGCATCACATTGTTGATTGCTTATTCGGCTCTGGTCTAACTTCCTGTTTGTGGATGAAGAGAAGAGCACCTGGAGCGCCTAACCAATTAAGCTCCTTTAGCACGCGCTAGTCTTGGAGTTTACCACGGATCAACGGTCGTGCACGGCTGGTTATTTACGGTACCAATTGTTAAAACGTTTTAAAAGGTGTGCAGGATAAAGATAGTATATAGTATAAAAAGAAAAAATAGCTTTCATTTTACCTTTAATTACAAGAAGATAAACGTGTCGGAAGGCCAACAGCCTGGTATATGGTACGCACTAGTGAGATCGTTCAAACTTCGTTAAACCTTGCAGATTACCCACGGGTTATACGGGAATGCGGGTTATACAAGAGTTTTTTTTACCCCACCGCCTTCATTTTTAGTGGTTCTAGTGATCTATGAGGTGAGTGATACATGTGAAATTACAGTAATACGTAAGTTAAGGTGCCATTAAGCCAGTCCGTTTCCACCGTTTTATGTCCAATTATGCCGTTCGATGCTCGATGGTGGAATTTTTTAACTCTCACACTCTTTCCCGATTTGCTTGCAGAATGTCTTTTTTAGTACTATGTTTTTTTTTTAGTGTTATCTCAAGCTTGCTGATAATCTACTTTCATTACTCAGGCTTGCAGTAGTTAAACCTGCATTGCCCTAACGCACATTGATGCATATTTTTAAAATCACAAGTCATCTCCTGATTAGCTGGAGATTTTAATTCCATACTTTTCTAGAGCATATGGCCCCTCAGTAAGGTAATATCATTTTAATACAGAAATGTGGTAAAACTGCCTAGGTTTCTAGTTACTAACTCAAGCCAGTCTTGTTTTGAGCTTGTTGAGTTACTATAAAATTTCAAACTCATTTTGTTATGTTTTTCTTTCTAGTACACAAGACATGGTGAACATCACACAAAGGACAGGCTATTGATTAGGCGTTCTGCTGTAGACAGTTGTCGCTTATTTCTAGATTTTTTGGCAAATCAGCAACCAACTTGAAAGACTTACAGTACTTCGACTTCTTTGCTTCAATTTTTCTTGGGACAGTTCAGTCCAGCGATTTAAGAGTTTCACTTCCGTACTAAAAGCTTCAGCTGAAAGCACTTGTTTCAACAGTCGGCGAAGTTAGAAACGGTAACTAAACGAGTTGAAGGCGATATTTGTCGAATAGTCAGCACATTCCTCCAGACGCTGGGTATCATCAGCCCAGAAAACACTATTTATTAGTGTGTTGATTTTGTGAATTTCTGTACATTTTGTTGATACAATTGTGTTGCACACAGATTGATTGTTTTTATTTTTAGTTGAGTGATTGATATTTTTGATTCTTAATGTTATCTCTTTATGTGTATAATACCAGAGATGTTAATTATTTATGATAATAAATGTTATAATTTTTCTATTTATGGTTTGCTGGAATTTGTGTGGCATGGACACAAAATTTTCATTTATGAAATGAGTAAATGAATACTACATCCGACCCAACTAAGGAGCGAAGCATGACCAGTGCTCATAGGTCGAGATGCACCGAAGTTGACACGGACTTCGGAAATGTGCCTTTTTCGGCTGCATTGGTCATTGGAGCATTGACATCGGTTTTAGGCAGCAGATGTTAAACATCAGATTTATAAATTATTTTGTGACAGATGTGCTTATAAGTTATAACTAATTTCTGGGAGCTAAATTTTATGCTCCCAGAAATTCGGAAATCCTTTTAGTTATTTTTGACTCAATGAAAAATGTAACTTGGCCCATTAAAAAAAGAAAACTTGGTTCTCAGGCCCTCCCGCACCGATTTTTTTACGGGAAATAAAAAGAAACGACGCGGCAAAAGTGGCAGTTACAGAACAAAAATGGGCCTTAGTGAGAAATTGAAATATAAAATTACCATTCTAGTCCTTAAATAATTGTGTGGACACGTGGTACGAAGCATTACTAGGCAGTATTCTTTATTTTACCCAAACTAGAAAATTATTCCCCAAAATGTATGGAAAAATAGGGTCGAAAAAAAAAAATAAAAAATAAATTCCGCCCGCCCGCACGGATTTCTTGAGAAAAATGCCCGAGAACCAACTTTCTTTTTTTAAGTGGCCTTAGTTAAGTTATCGGAATCGAATATTGGCCGATGTTTTTTTCACTATCGGAATTGGACATCACAATCAGCATTTGAGCACATCGGTGCATCCCTACTTTTATGAATGTAAAAAACACTAACTCGCCTTCGTTAAATATTTCTCAATAACCTTTTCACTGTCAGTGGGGTTCCTGCATGGAATTCCTTGACTGAGCAGATGGTTGCTGTCTTCAAGCATCTTCTTGGAATCTTTTAACTATTCTCCAATGTTAAAAGGACTTAATTGTCGTCTTATGCTTTTATTATTGAACTTTTGCACCCTGGTCTAATTGGCATCTTACCTGTTCCCTGTCCATCCTAATTTCCTCCCAGTTGCTTCCTTATCTCCTTTAATTTGGTAATTATAACCTTTGTTATTATTATAAACTAGCTGGTAGCCCCTAACTAAGTTGGAGTATGGATCGACACGCCGATTTTTGACTGGGGACTGCTTTGACGGGATTAGAGTTTTTGTAAGTTAATTCTTGTTCATTTACCAAGGTGACATTTGATGTCTCAAAACAAACCCAATTGGCTAAAAGAACCCGCGAAGTTTCAGCCAATACAAGTAGTGACATCAAAATAAAAATGGCTGTCGCTGAGTTTTCTATGCGGTGTACCAAGCCTAACTCGTATACTGATCGAAAAGTATTCCACTTAAAAAAGTTGTACCTCTGCCAACGAGCAACCGCCAAGCCACTCCTACCGACTATTAGATTAAAGGTTAAATGAAAAACCTGACCATTGCTTCTGTCATTGCTCATAAATATTTCATTTAACGTCTCTTAAGTAATGGCCTGTGGGATTAGCTTGGCGGTTGTTCGTTGGCGGGGGTGATCTTTTCGGTCAGTATTTAGGTGAAGCTTGGTGGCACCCATTTCTATATCATTCGTACTTATATTGGGTAAAAATGGGCGGGTTCATTTACCCAATTAGGTTTTGTTTGTTATATCACTTATTTGGTATTTTTCGTAGAAGTGGGCCGCTTTTTGCACATAGGGGTTAAAATTGTTGCAAGTAAGATGACAGTGGTTAAAATTGTTGTACCAAGATGACAGTGATACACCAGGTGGTACGCACGAACAACGACTGCACGGTTTACTTACACATCCAGCTTTGAAACAATTCAATTCCCTCTGCAAAACCGTTATCCAGCCAACGATACCACACTTCGTTTAGCAGTAACTTGCTACCCAATTTTGAAGACAATGTGTCAGCCCATTCGTAACATTTTTTCCCCTATCCTCAATTTTTTTCATCGCTTTTAGTCTGTAGCAAATCATGTTAGATATAGCAGGTTAAGTCAAATCTTTCCTGTATTGAAGAAGTTAGCATTTAGAACCATTTTCTCTGGTTCTGGGGTTTTTACGAAGGGGGAAAACAAGTAGCAGCAATGATATATAAACTATTTAAATTTTGCCGAGGCATGCGTACTGTTTCTCAAAGATTCTGAGCGTCGGCTAACCAAGGTCGTAGCCTGTTGTATCAGAAATAAGTGTCTCCCGAAGAAAATCCGGCCTCTGCATAGTTTAGGTTATGATCTAAATTCGTTACCAGAGTTGAGCCAGACGTGTCAGATTTCTCTGCTAAGGAAGTCTTTTGTTGCTACAATCTGCTAAACCAAACAAATTTGACTTTAATTAACAAACATTGACTTGCTACTTCACCCTCTTCCAGAAATTGATTGTGTACTGGCGTGTAGATGGGAGTAGACCCATACAGGATCACATGGCGTCACAATAATGGTTACGGTAAGTGGCCAGCAATGTGATACCGTATGATCCTACAAATGGGCATGCTCTCTAAAGACTTTGTATAGTTTTGGAACTGAAAGTGCAGTAAACTAGATAATTTCCCAGATATTGCCTGCTGCAAGTTTACACAAGTCCATTCAGTCAGAAGTATTGATAATCACTACGTTTACATGGCCGCAAGAAAGCGCATTTTAACGATGTGCTTTGAAATGCACATCAAAACCGGCACCTGTTTACAAGATGCAAAACCGCGATTAGGGCCAATGCTCTAGCGAAGGCGATTCGACCAGGTGCGATCATAAAACCCTTCCTACCTGCTCTCCCTTTGGCAAACAGTGGGCACGTTCCATGCTGCTCTACCCCTTGCATGTAGTAAACTAGGTCAGCTTAGGTGCAAGTAACCAAACGTTATCAAGTCTTGTTGGTCTTCCTACTACTGTACACTTATTTTCAGTTTATCTGCCTAAAATTCGGGTAGCACCAACACAAATTACGTGGGTGCCGTAACTGTGTCCGCTAACGTCTCAATGCGCTTGCGAGTGTTTACATGAATAAAGACGATGCGATTCAGACTCTCGAACCACCTCCGTGAAGCGCATTGGCACAAAGCGCCACGAAAGTGTGTTTACAAGACCCATGGAGGCGACACGAATGCGATGCGCATCCCTCTGAAGCGCTTCGAAGTGGTGTAAACGTAGTGAATGCGAACTTGAAACGTGAATCAGAAGTGATCTAGCTGTATGCGTTTTACAGAATCAACATTGTATAAACCTGTATCAATGTTGTATTTTTTTCTAAATCAAGTCTTACTTTGTGAAATTTCGTTCGGTTTATTTGTGTTACATGCTAAAGCTTTACAGGTGTTTTGACTACATCAAACGACAAGTTTTTGGAAGTTTTTGCCAAAAAAAAACCAAAATTGCGTAAATTTTTCACACTCGGAAGATAGTAAATCAAACGACAAGATTTCCGTAATTTGTTGTCCAGGGAAAATGAACGCTTGGGAACGTTCAACTATTACATCATCAAGAAGGGGGTTGCCTACTGGTGGCGATGCTGACGAGTTTTAGAAATGAGTTTTAGAAATTAATTAATATTGGGGTGGGGGGTTGAGCAAGTTGTAGTCATTTCAGATTTCATAAAAGAATCTATATTGTGTCAAAAACTTGCCATTTGTATAACTGACAAAGTATACATTACCTGTTTTATAGCAGTTTCCCCCCTTTTGTGCATTATTCCCCTGGAAGTTCGAGAGTTGTTTTCCCTGCCTGGCTCGTACGGTACAGCGCATACGCGGGCTAGGGCCAGCTTGTATAAGCTCCTGCGCAGCGTCCTGTTGGCATCATTTCTCGTAGGGCGATCGCCACGTGTGGTTGTCTCTTGAGCATCCCAACTCGACGTTTCGCAGTCCCATTCCTCATTTCATTCTGCATACCGTCGTCCCACGGATGGAGGATACCTTCGATCCTTTCTCAGCAGCCGTTCCGCCTTCATACAGCGGCTCGCCATCCATAGACGGCCCGTCCTCTCCCATTCCGAGTCCACCTTGTTCGGCGGCCGTTCCTCTTGGGTCTCTAACACCGTCGGCTTCCCTTCAGGTTCCCTAACACTCAGTGCTACACTGCATTTCGAAGATGCGTTCCTTTCCGACGCTCTACCGTTCCACCTTCCACCGGTCCTTCATCAACATTTGGCCTCTTCACGTCCAGTCACCGTTCCCTTGGCATCCCTCACCGATCCGCGGCTCTCTGGGGTTGTCACCTCACCCTACCGGGATTCCACTATCTCACAGCTGTCCCAGCCTACTTCAGCTTTAGAACACGGCACTACTATCCAAGCCATTCCTCATTCCGGCCTTCAGCAACACTCGTGTTATTCTTCGGTCCCACGTCACCCCTACATTTCACAAGCGCCAGCCCGACGTTCCGGCCACGTCCCCATCGCTTGTTCCTTCATCTATAGGCAACCACGACAACCACCGTCCGCAGTATTTCCTGCCCTTCTTTCTCACTTTCCAATGGATAGTCATAGGGGAGCTTTTCGAAGGTCTGGATCGACTGCCATCCCAGCTCCGCCTTCCAATCTCTAATCTTCAGCTTCTGCGTTCCCCACGCCTATTCTCCCATCACCAATTACTTCCGTTCCCCTGGGGGCTCATGCTGCTTCTTCTCCAACCTTCATCCCTCCTGCATCACTGCGTCTGCCGTTCCCATTCCCGACCTTCAGCCGTTCCTTTTGCGTCCCCAACTGCCATCCCGACGTTCCATCCCACAACTTGGAACCTGGTCCTTCGTCCCCTGCAGCTGTCTACATCGACTTAGTCTGTGCTGAAGATGTTCCTATGACGTATGCTACACCATCCTTGGTTCCGCGTCCCCGAACTTCTTAGCTTTCTCACCTGGCTCTCCTCCAGTACTGCGTTCCTGTCCCATCACCATTCCGGACACAGCTGAATGGACAGACTCCTCTCGTCTCCCAACGTCCTTCAGCGTTGACTGAGACCTTGCCCGTCACACCAGCAGTGCGTTCTCCCCATCCATCCTGCACGGACATCGTAACCCCGCCAACAGTTTTACTGTCCCCATCCCATGCCTTACATTCTACAGCCGATTCGTCTTGAACATACTGGAATTTCTGGACTGACTCGTTCCCAGCCTCCCATCCTACAACACCACCGACACCAGCAAGTACAGCCTGTTGATTCCGTTTAAAAAAGGGAGGGGGGGGGACGACGCATCCGCCACGTCCCACCTTCCTCTCAGACTCTACACTCTGAAAGGACACCATAATGTTCCCACTTCGCAAAGCTACAAGTCAACCATCCCATTCCTCCCAGCATCCCGTTTGCAAAGTCTTTCATCCGCCGTCCCATCATTCCTCAAATGTAGACAAAAAGGTGTATCATCTAATAAAAACATTTCACAAACAACTGGCCACTACTAACTTGGCCAGGAAGGTCTCACGTACCACCCTCCAAACTGCATCACGCAGCCTGCTATCACCAGTCCCTTCAGCTTCTCGCCACATTTTCCTTCGCAAGATCCTGCGTCCCGTGCCTCATGCTGTGCACACACACCAGCAGGCGCCTCCACCTGAGGGCTTCACACTCTTTCCGCGTTCAAACTTCCCTCAACCAATATCAACACCAAATGCACCTTCGCCACCTCCATGCAAGTGCCCCGGATTCACAGAAACAGCCAAAAAGGCTGCCACCAAGTTACTATGTTAGTTGCCAAGCTAATCCCACCGAGTATTAGATCAAAGGTTAAATCAAAAACTTGACCATTGCTACTATTAGTAGCAATGGTCAAGTTTTTGATTTAACGTGTGAGGTAATAGTCGGTGGGTTTAGCTTGACAACTAATGTAGTAACTTAGTGGCAGCCTTTTTGGCTGTGATATCACTACTTTGATTGGCTGAAACTTGGGCGGGTTCTTTCACCCATGTGGGTTTTGTTTTAGGTATCACTTCTTTTGTAGTTTTTTTTTTTTTTGTGGCGTCTTATTTTTGCCACTGCCCATTTATCTATCTGGCCAAGTTTGGTCGAAAAATATTGAATACGAACGGAGATATTAATGTTTTTTTAGTTTTGCTGGAGTGAGGACTTCAATCATATAAATTAATGCATTTGCTGATTTCCATTCAACCATCAACAATAAGTAGCGCGGACTGTGGATTTATTAAGAGCTTAGTGGCCCGAAGCCATGCGCCCTACTGCAAGCAAGTAGCGGGTGTGCATTTTATCAACAATGTTGCGTTGCCAATTATTTCTGGTAGTCCTTTTGAATTGTTACTCCTTCTGCTCAGCTTAAGTTTGAATAAAGGAGTAATGCTTATTTTGATCACCGGTTTTCCCAACTTAGAAAAAAATAGCATTACAAATGATTGCAATCTTTTTTGTTAATGCCTCCCCAAACGTCAAACGTTAAAAGGCACGTATTGGTGTTACAAGAGTGCTGAATACCAAATTTCATTCGTATGTCGCATAATTTACTTTATATGAGCAGAAGTAGTTAGCTGAAATCAACGATCTTCATGCAATTTTATCACATTGATACAGTTTGTGCACTTGATTGAAATCAACTATTGCTTGTCAGGGCACAAAGACGGCCCATTTACAACAATTTTCAAGCTGTTTCGCCGCATAGGTATTTATCCTCATCATCGTGAAATACGCTCAACTCTGTTTCAGATAAAGTACCAAAGCTAGTGGCCATGCAACAACAATGCAGGAGTTAAACAATGACTTTCTTACAATGAAGCGTGGTGACAATTATTGAACTTGGTGGGTGGACCACTAGCGTGGACCTTGATTAAATGGATACATTGGTTGGTTTTTAACTTAGACTGCTTACCAATGCCTGTGACAATGCAAGTTAAAAATTGTTAAAGAGCTTGTACAACTCTTTAATTGTTGCGGGTGTGATTAATTTTGATGAAGACACACTGCTGAAATTTTAAGAAAGAGAGAAAAGACTACTGTCCCAGCTGGGACTTGAACCAGGACTTCTGCGTACTAGCTGCGCGCTCTAACGCAGATACTGACTGAAAGCTCCAGCCGAACATGATAGCTGTTCAATCTTTCCCAGTGGTGACCTGAAAGCCACAAACATACGCAAGGAGGGAAAGTAACTTGCTTATTGGCCCCCACACTAGAAATAAGGCAAACAATAAATAACGAAAAAATCGCAAGGTAATGGGTAAAAGCACGCAGCCTGCATTAAAGACTGGCTTTTATTTATTACTGAATACCGATGTTCTGGTCAAAACATTGACTGAAGCAACTAAAACTATAGTGTTCTGTAGTGTCTATAGTGTTCATCGTGAGTTCGCCCCAGAATCGACACAAATAATCGATTGTATGTTTTTGGTAGCAGAATGTCTTGTTGGTATCCAAAATAGTTACAAAACCAACGGCAGCCGTCGCTTAAAACCGTCCCCTCCAGGAATACGTCGCCGATCACAAAATATGTGCAGGACTCAAGGTAGTACACCGCGCACACATTAGTTTTGGTGGTGTGTATTTATTGGTAAAGGTTTTTAGAGAGAATGAGCAGCTAGTCAAGAATGAGAATGAGTATCCAACCCCGGCAGCACGGTGGTTAGAGAACCTGGCTAGTAAAAGGGAGAACCTGTGTTTGAGTCCCAGTCAGGGGGCAGTAATAATTGTCTTTTCTTTCTTTTTCAGATTAGGGTTAACCACCCAAAACCAAAACTGATATAGGAGAAGCCGCCACGTTTCTGAAAAGGTTTGGCCTTTGAAGGTAGTGGTATCATTCAACCATGGAAAGGCCGCCAAGGTTAATCTTATTAGCCAAGTTAATCTCACCGACTAATAGTTCAAAAAGTTAAATGAAAACTAGAACATTGCTACGTGGGGTAGCAATCTTCAAGTTTTCATTTAACATCCAAAGTATTATTCGGTGCGATTGACGTGGATAATAGGATTAACTTTGGCGGCCTTTCCCTGGTTAAATGACATTACCTTCAAAGGCCGACCCTTTTTGTAGACTTGGCAGCTTCTCTTATACCAGTTTTGGTTTCGGCGTTGATGGATATCGTAATTCTCATATGACTGTGGACGTGTAAACTCTGACACCGTCTTATCTTCATCTCTACCTTTTTTTTTTTCTTGTTTCTTTAATATTCGACAAACGATACCAAAATATCACAACGCCAATAAAAAAAAATCGAACTTCTAATTTAGTTCCAAAATATTTCCGATGAAGTAATTTGATCAAAAAGTCAGAAAAAAAAACACAATATCAAACAAAAAACCAAAACTGGTAAAAGGGCCACTAAGTTCAGAATGATTCAACCTTTCAAAGTAGTGATGTCAACAGGCCAAAACATATTCGCCAAGTTAATCCCACCGACTAATACTTCACATGTTAAAAGAAGAACCCTCAGAAGAACCACTGCTACCAAAGTAACGGTGGTAAAGTATTTATTTTAACCTTTGAACTAATACTAATAGTGGTCATCGTGGCTGAGTTGTGAGAGAGCTCAGCCTGGTTGCAGCAGGTTTGTGGATCTGGTCGACCCCTGGAAAGGGGACCTTGGAACGTCCCCGCCAGGACTGCCGGCCAGGGTAGCATGAGAGGCTACCATGCTCCTTCAGCGGCTATGGGAACAGTTCTGGACAATCTTTTGGCCCCTACGATGATCGCGGTTTCTCGGATCGAATCCCTGGGTTGGCACCTCCCTTTACCAGATATTTCTTCTTCTCTAAAAGTCTGGTAATGTTCAAAATTGAGCCGGTTCACCATACAAGCATTAAGTTGCTTCGGCTAACTTAAGGCTCAAAGAAATTTTAAAATATAAAGAAAATAAAAATACTCTGTGAGGTTTAGTTAATTGCCAATGAATTGCCACTGTTGATATCCCTCCTTTGATGGTCAAACCATTCTCAACTTGACGGCTATTAGTCTTTCGTACAGCCCAACGCTGAGAAGACTATTGCAACGGCTTTGTCCGTCCGTCCGTTGCCTTTTCAAGACTTCAGAACGATACCAGATAGAGACGGACTGTTTCCACCATTACATTCTGCAGTGACGAAAAATTTGTTGAAGAACACGGCAAATTAAAACATCATTGAGCCTTCTCGACGTAGCTCAATGAAATAATAACATTTGATCGTCGCATTTAAACACTACAGGTAGACATGCAACGGTAAAAACAAAAGGATTTCGTTAACGACACACATTAGCTTCATTTAAGATAGTCTCGACACCATGTTGCGTGGATGAACAGCATTACTCTCAAAACATTACAAAGGTGGCAATTACGCCTCAAAATCTAACACATTTTTACCGGCAATTATGATGGTTACTTCTTTCAGATTATAGGCTATAATAGAGATCGCTATTGCAGTGCGTGATAGAGGTGTGCGCCTCAACATTTTCTTAAGTGGCGGAAGTGTACAGAAGACCGATTGTGATTAGGTTGCTTTTTTTTTCTTTTTTATTAGTCTTAGTATTTGATGTACAATATCTTCAATTGAATTGAATTTCAATTGAATGTAACAAGATGGGAGGGGAGGTGGTAGAGAATTGTCGGAAGTGTTTGGACTGTAGACAACCCCCAAACGCCCCCCCCCCCCCCCAAAAAAAAAGCAATTTCCTCACTGCATTGCCACAGCTGCCAACAAAAATAAAAATACGGCTGCTCGACAGCGAGTCATATTTAAAAAAAAAAAACACTGGAGTCGAATTTCATTGCGATGTTGTGGCGGCTTTACCCGGCGAGTGACGTCATCGTCTCTAGTTAGCGCACTCAATCCAGCCCTCACTAACTAGCACCCTGCCCAATGCACTACCTATAACTTCGCAGCAAAATTCGTATCTTCCCCAAAACTTAAACATTAGTATTAATTAAACGAAAATCGCAATGCAGTCAACGTTGTGAACAGCTGAGAATGACACGCGTGCAGAAATTTTGACGAAAAAATTCATGTGCCGTCGTGAGTTCCAAAACTGAAGCTGGATCTCTGGATTTTGGCCGCCAGCGCACTACGCTACTCAACTACGAACTGACCCAGAGAGTGCCTTAACCCCAGACCTGCAGCTCTGAATAAACACATACTAGGCTGTAAGGGTGTAAAAATGTTAGTATTAACCGAAAAAGCATAAGGAGGGCTACAATGACAAGTCAGCAGTAATTAGACGAAAAAATTCACGTGCCATCGTGAGTCTGGGAATTGAATCAGAGTGTGTGCATTTGGGAATCTAGGAAAAAAAAGCCGAGGAAAAAAAAACCGCGGAAAAAAAAGCCTGGAAAAAAAAGGCCCGGAAAAAAAAGCTGATGGAAAAAAAGCCGATGGAAAAAAAAGCCGCGAAAAAAAAGGCCGTGGAAAAAAAAGCTGATGGAAAAAAAGGCCGATGGAAAAAAAAGCCGTGGAAAAAAAAGCCGATGGAAGAAAGAACGCGATAAAATCCTGGTTCAAAATTTACAAAAATACTACCTAAATGTAGTTACGTGTGTATTAATCATTCATTAGCTGCAAAAACTCCAGCTTTCTTTTCCTTTCGGGTTTCCAAAGGTGACCTTGATCGAGCAACATGCAGCTAATGAATGATTAATACACACGTTAAGTGCATTTAGGTAGTTTTGTTGTAAATTTTCAACTACATTTTTTCGCGTTTTTTTTTTACTATCGGCCTTTTTCTTCCACGGCTTTTTTTTCCATCGGCCTTTTTTTCCATCAGCTTTTTTTTCCGCGGCTTTTTTTTCCATCGGCTTTTTTCCATCAGCTTTTTTTCCGCTGCTTTTTTTTTCCAAGACTTTCTTTTCCATCAGCTTTTTTTTCCAGGCTTTTTTTTCCGGTCACGGCATTTGGACTCCGATGCACTAGTCACTATGTGGACTGGGGAAAAAGACAGGGCTTGGTCGGGGCCTGAGACTGACAACGTCCACACTTCCGGGTACGGGTTATCGCGTCCTGGTCGAAAGTGGGACTTCAGACCCCGACCCTGACCCACGAACGTTTTTACGGGGGAAACCCCCCAATGTTTGGCCAGTTCGCAAATTAGTCGGCAAAATTACATAATTTTTGGTCAGTTGGTAAATCAGTCGGAAAAATTACATAATAGATGGAAAATTATGTCGGTAAATTTCTGGTTTACACCCCTCCGACGTTTATCCTTCTTGACGTCTCTGCCCTGACTGACCCCGTGTTTCACACAGGGGCTTGCCACAAAATAAGCGTAGCGTAGCGGAGCCGCCCCCTCCCCACACCCTCGCTTCGCTACGTTATCCCCCTGTGGTCAAGCCCGTGGTGTTTCAGTGTAAATGTGGTCGAACCACAGGCCCGCACTTTAGGGAAGCGCTGATAAACAATAGCGATATAAAAGGAAAGCAGGAGGAGGGGAGGGAAGAAAAGAACAACGACATCGCCGAAAATGTTATAGGGAGAGAAAAAAATAATTAAAGCCCGGACCCTGGCCGCGGTGTCGGGGTCCATTGTGGACAGGGTATGGAAAGACGGATGTCGGGTTTTCTAGACACTAGATGCGGTGTCGGCAGACGCGGGTTTAATTCTTGCTTCTTGCCACGTCAGTATTATTATTATCCTGATTATCCGATCCGATTATCCTGAAAGTAGTTGGGGGGGGGGGCACAAGATGAGTTACTATTCATTCTACCCACGACCCATTGCACACAGCTTACCAATTTACAAACGCAAGTAACATGTCTGTCGCAGCTTCTGCAAAGATAACTTAAACACAAACAAGGGCAGCTACCCTTTAACTTCATGCAGTTCAAGTAGGGAACCGACGATCTTTAGGTCCAACGTTTGGACATTTAAATTCAAAGGGCAACAGATACGCAGGTTTACCATTCGTATTTATTTAATATTTCATCAGCGGATTGGCATTTCTGTCGATTTCCGATAAAGGATGTATGTTCGATTGTAAATCGATTGTTGGCGTATATGCAAACAGTATGTAATCTCTGTGGTAGGCATCTAGCCCTATGAAACATGTTTTTACCAAACTTGAAAAAAAATAATAATAATACCGATTACTAGTCAAAATATCAAGGACCACGCTAGTGGTCTGCCCACCAAGTGTCATTGCCAGACCTCATTGGCAGAAAATATTTCAGTCAGTCATTGTTACATTGGTGACCACTGGCTATGTATCAGTTAATTCGGTATACCAGTCGAAGTAGTGGCGTAGCGTAGTGGGACTGGTGGCAAATTAGCTCTTGCCCCCCCCCCCCCCCCCGCCCCTCCCACTGCCCATAAACACCGCGCGAGCTGGAAAATGTCAAAGTCCATACCTTTTTCTAATTTTTTTATATATTTTTTTTATAGTGAAAATAGGGACTTCGTGACACTTTTTTTTACCTCGTGCGTTTTTTTTTTATGGGCCACCATATTTTTTAACGGTAGGGGGGTGGACGGACGGGGGAGGCTCAATTGATTTTTAAAATACAGTTTACATCAGAATAAATAAAACTAGTGTACTAAAGTGTGCGCGGCCTATCTTGAGTTCGCCGCAGAACGAACACAGATAATCGATTGTACGTTTTTGGCAGCAGAGTGCCTTGTTGATATCCAAGATGGTTACAAAAACAATGGTGGCCGTCGATTAAAGCCAACCCCTCCAGGAAGACGTAGCCGCTCGTAAAATACTTCCAGGACTCAAGATACGCCGCGCACACAGTACAAGAGTCTTTTTTTTAATCATTTTTTTTTCATTCTTGGGTCCCCTGAGGCCGGGGGCCGATCCCTGTAGCCACGCCGCCGAGTCGTAGTCGATCGAGTGGCGAAACCACGTGATGAACAGAGGCTTGTACACCGCATTGTTACCGAACAACGTGGTTCAACTCAGCCTTAACGAACCCATTGTTGCGACATGCGTGTTTCTTCATTTTTTTACGCGTTGTTAGCATTGTTGCTCGATTCCGAATTGCTCCTGAGGCGAACAAGGGAACTGAGAATCGCCCCATCACCCAACAATGGAAGGGAAAAGACGACTGGTGGTTTGAACGCCGTGAAGAAAAAACGGACACTAAAAAGGTAGGATTTTCCGTCCACTTTCCACATCATTCACCGTCAACCAGTGGGTAAGCAAATACGAGCAATGCGCACCCTACCCTTTCGCTTTGCACACCTTGCCCTTTTTGACCTTACCCTTTTCACACCATGCCTTACGACCATGCACATCTTGCCCTGCTGGGTGCCTCCCTACCAGGGGCTTATTAACCCATGTTGTGGCACCGAGGCAGACCTTTTAATGAAGGCTCCCTCACCTAAATATGAGGGGGTACTCACCTGATATGGAGCCCCCTCATTTCTCGCTCCTTTGCCCTGATATACGGCCCCCTCATCCCTTACGCTGAAACGGGGGCCCCCCATTCTAATACGAGGTCTCCTTTCCCTGATATGGGGCCCCCTCACCCTGATATGGAATATGGGGCTAAGTCATCCTGATATGGGGCCCCTTCACCTTAACATGAGGCCCGCGTGGCAGGGCCATTGGCCAGAGGCAAGATTTTCTGAATTCGACAAACGAGACCTTATACATGCAATTTTTTTTTTGTATATATATCTATATATTTTTTACTTTCTTCTTATTTTCATGTTTGCGAATGTGATGTTTATGTTTTGATATACTTGGTGTTCAGGGACGTTTAGCTAAAACAAATCCACCAAAAACCAAAACTGGTATAAGAGAAGCCACCAAGTTTCCCAAAAGGGTCGGAATTGAAAGTAGTGATATCATTCAACCGCTTTATTGCACTCCCAAGAAATTCATAAACATTAAAAATACTTGGCTAACGTTACATTTTTGTTAAATCAATAATGAGGATGTACTAGGCATGTCGGACAAGTGCAGTAGTACGCCGTTACTTCAAAACAAGAAAGGCATGCCCCTTGAGACAACACAAAGTTGTAAAAAGTGGCAAAACACGAGGCGAAAAAAAAATTGCAAAAGAAGTGATATCAGGAACAAAAAAAAACCCACAAGGGTGAAAAAACCCGCCAAGCTAAGTTATGATACCAGAGTAAAAATGGTTGCCACCAAGTTTTCCACGTGGTGTAGCAAATCTAAAACATGTGGGCACCGATTATGACTTCAGACGCTAAATGAAAAACTTGACCACTACATCCGAAAGCAGCAGTGGTCAAGTTTGATGACTGTACTACTTGGTGGAATTAGCTAGGCAGTTATTCGTTGGTAGGGGTGATATCGCCACTTTCTTGGTGAAAACCTTGGTGGCAGCCACATTTGCTCTAATATCACTACGTACTTTGATTGGCTAAAGTTGACGTGTTCTTTCACCTCGTGTGTTTCGTTTCTGATCAATTTCACACGATGGAAATTGCCGTATTAACGTCCATTTCAACTGCTAAGGTTATCTCAAGATGGAGAAAAAATGCGAGGAAATGCGTAGTCTTTTACATGCCACAATCGACATGAGCGTGATGGCAACAACATCAGTAACAAGCCCAGCAGTATAGAGCAGTGACATTTGCCGCCATGTTGGCTCCATATTGGCACCAGTATGGGTTTGGAGGGCATAACTAAAAGGTGCACTACATAAAAATGGAGGGGAAAACAACGGAAGAGCGGATTTCTTAGGCTTAAAATAACGTCGTTTTCTCCAACAACAAAAATCGCACGTTTTAGGTCTAAAAAATCACTCTTCACAGCATCGGCTTCAGTATGACGCCCTTCTGTTTCTCTCTGCAGTGCCCCTTGCAGCTAACCCATTAAGGCTCCAGCATAGAGTTGTACACAATAATACTACGTTGTGTCACTGCCCTATTGAAATATTATTGCAGCGTTTTGTATTATTGTCCTTCACTTTACTATTTCGGCATTATAAATACCGTTTTCCGGGTTACTAAGGTAGGCAGTGACGATTTTCCGTCGCAGACTTTTTGTTACAGGACAAACAACCAAATGACTCGGTTGCTATTAAATACAATGGCGCAACTAGGGCTTTGTACTGAGAGGGCAATAATAGCAATTTAGCCTTTGGTGTGGAGGGAGAAACCAATAAAAGGCTAGGGGGTCTAGGGAGCACTGTGAGCTTCCTCAGCAAGCCCCGGAAGCTGACACTTTTTTTTTGATATTTTCCGATATTTTCTGGCCTTGTAACGTGACGTTGGAAACTTTTTATAAAATCACTTTTGCTGACTGCAATATACGTAAAAAAAATTGTAATGTAAATCTTTCAGTTTTTCAAAACTAAATATTTAGTTTTTAAAGATTCCTCGTGCTTTGTTAAAAATGTCGGTAATTTAGGCAAAAGAAATGGAGTTCGTAATTGTCTTACTGTTTATCTTTACTGATTTTCGTTATTTCACTACACTGAGCTTGATTTTTAAATTAAATATGTCTCCGAGTCCAGCAAAAAAAAACTTGGATATTACAATCCTTTACTTTTCGTACAGTTTTAGACACAAAAAGAACTAAATTGCGTTAAATTGAATTCATCAACCAATTAATGAACTATTTTTATTGCTTAATTTGTTACTTTGTTTTTATAGTGATTTAAGGGAGAAAGTAGAAGCATAAATTGGCTAATTTGTAAGTTGCTTTATCGCTTCGAAATACAGCCATCTAGTGGTAAATAATTTTACCGAAATGCTACTGTTGAAGTTCTATCTTAAATTTGAATTAAATTATTTAAAAAGTGACTTGGTAAATTTGCCGAATAAGCCTATGAGAAGGTGGAGAGGGGGAGGGGAGAATCGCCCCTCTGCCCCCTCCTACTTACGCCTCTGATTAAACAACTCCTCGAGATCAAAGGCCGAATAGAAGGCCTACTGCTTATTTAAGTAGTACTCAGCAGTGTCAGTATGGCCTTGAAAGGTAAAGGGTTCATTTCCCCGCTCAGGCAGTCGGACATTAAGCCCAAAAGACGACGGAAATAGGTTTGAATCCCTTTTAAACATGTTGGTGTACGTGGGTAAAAGTAAAATTATCTAAGCTCAGATTCCCTTGTGACGTAAGGACACCAGTACGGCCTCCAGAAACGTAAAACGGCTTGCAAACGGGAAATTTCCCGCGGCTCCAGTAGACCAGTATGCTCTAATATTAATATGTAAATCCGTTTGATTAATATTTACTGTATCGGGATTTACATATATTACATAAAATAGGTAGCCTTTCAACCTATTTAATGAGACAGTGTTAAGTTTTAATCTCTTGTTCAGGAGCCTTTATTGTGAAGACGATTTTGTAATAGGAAGCCATTTTGGTTTTAGCAATGATGCAGCAGCATGGCAGCCACATGTGTTAGATAGGCGTGCTAGTTGGTTGGATCTCATGTAGCCTAATGCAGCTGTGTTACCAGTGCAAGGTTCGTTAGCGATCTGAAGGCTGAAGTTGGGTTGCCAAATGCCCCAGCCACGATCACAGCCATCAGTGTGTGTTGAGAGAAACAAATGCTGACGTCACGCCCATCTACACAAATCGCCTGGGTGTGGAAGCCATTAAAACGTCATAGTTTATTGCGGTTATAGTGGCGTTAGCTGGCAATTGGATAGCTTTACTACGTTGGCTTTCTGTTTTCCCTTGCCTCAACTGTAGCGCCGAATGCGGGTTGAATTGAGGTCGGGAAAAGCAGACGCCTTACTGGCAGCCTTAAATAGGGAAATCAACCACTTAGGGCTGTGCTGCAATCGGATGTGGGGCTGTGCCCTCGGTGCGGCTTGTGACGTCAGCACTTCGTGTTGGCTTTTAATTATATATTACAGTCCGGATTTGTGGGTCCCTTTGGCTAGTTAGGGACCGTGGGAATGGGTTTGGGGTTGGGTTGTGGGCCCTTGGGGGGTCGTAGGTGCTCAGAATTCGGAATTAGGGGCCAAAATAAAAGATAATTCGAAAATATACTTTCGTGACGTCATAGGTCAAAGGGGTTAAATGCGCCGTGTGGTCGGTTTTGTGAACCCCGTAGAACATTGGCATGTTACATGACGGGTGAGTGTTTTCTGAATATTATTTTGCTGATAAAATTTTCAGGGAAAACACGGGCCGGGCCGCGAAAGCAGGGCCTACGTCCCATTCCTTTATTTATTTTGCAAAAACTAAAAGGGCCATGCAAGTGGTTGTGGGGGGTGCGGGTAGGCGAGATACGGGGGCGCCCGTTGCACTATTGCAACGGTCGCATTGAGGTCACGAGCACGGCGTTCCAAGCCTCGATACTAGCCGTGCATCGTGGAACGCGAGCGGCGAACGCTTGGGTCGTCGCAACCGCCCATATAAAACTTGAGACTCGGGCTTGTTGATCGTAGGAGCCTGGCCAAAAGCCGGGGCTCTCTCCAATCGACTACGCCTGCTTTCATACTTTTTTAACTCCACCCACATTCTCGTTTAACCCCGTTTACTTCAATCGGTGATTTGTTACGAGTCGGTTCGTAAAATTAAGGATAGCGGAGGAATGACGATGCCATTGTAGGGCTCGGCTAAGGTCGGTTCTCGAAACGGGGAAACGGCCACACAAAGGCTTTGTCCGATTTCTCCCTCCATTTTGCGAGTTGCCCGGGTTCTGTGGAGTTGAAAGGGTTCCCATCGAACGGGATCGATGATTTATCGGTTAATTAAAACACGTTTCGCTCACCGCGATGTGTCGGAGGTCCCTTATAACAGACACTGCATTTTTCAAAGTAGGCCTAAAGTTAACCCTGGAATTTTATCTGTCTGCGTTCAGGATTTTTAAAATGACGCCCTCCGGTTTTACAATTAATTCGCACGTATGTGGGAAGTTTATTTGAAATAAAGTGTAGGGTGGTTGGAATTTTGTAAGTGCGCCTAACTGACTGAATTAGTAGTTCAAGGTTAAATTTAAATTGTCTCAATTAGACCGTGAACCTGTTTATAGTCTCGATATGGGCGACCATGAAAAAGGAGACTCCTGTGGGAGACTGTAATTCAATGCCGATTAAAAAAGGTTTTAGTTTTTTTGCAGTTTGCCAGCTGCGATTTACGCTAGCCACCTGACTTATTTTGACTATTTGTTTACATGTTGGAATGACTCATGAAATCGTACGAACATATGCGATTGAAATGCAGACGTTTTTGAAAAACTAGCCTACTAAAGGTGACGTTGTCAAAGCAAATCGTACAATTTTGTATGTATGAAAATTGTTTTAAATAAATTTATATGGAAGAAGCTGTCCCTGCTTATATGAAGCGTATGTGTGCGTGGTAGGCTACTTAATGTACATTTACTGTAATAAAAAAAATTTACAGCAAGTTTCAGTTTTAATTGTATGTAGTCAACAATAATTTAACATGGAGGGCCTTCGAGTATCAAGGTCTTTACACTACTAGAAAGTGTTAAAATTTATAATTAAGAAAGAACCAAATTTAATAAAAATAGTAAATGCGATAAGCTACTTCACTGTCTACAATTAATTTTCGTGTAATTTTACTTCATCGACAAAAAAATCTGATTTTAAGACAATTGTTCAAACCTCCTAAAGTCGTTTAAAATATTTACCCCTTGTGTTTTAACTGTAACCATAACTTTACTAAGTTAACTTGCTACGGTTACGAAATTCATTTTAAATTTAAATTAAAAAAACATTAAATAAATATCTCTCAGATCTGTTTTGACATGGTTTTGAGAAGTGTCACTCAGCATTCTGGCGTGTAGGCGTATCCGAGAATTCTTGGCGTAACGCATACTGTTAATTCACGCTTTGTGATTTCACTACAAAATTTTCCTCCCGCTGATGTGAAAACAAACAAGGTGTATCTTTTGTGTAATAATTATTGAAATTAATTCCCGCTTTTAATAAAAATTTTGGCTTTATTTCAAGATGTCTCAAGCCGAATTTCTTGTTTACGCGGGAGTTGGCGCTCACTGCCACTAGAGGGTGGTGCGGATTCAAGATGGCGCCGAAGTGAGATTCCCGGGACCCAAAAATGACTGATTGTGCCCGGTTGGTTGATTGCAGGTGAGACCACGTGTGATTGGAGTGCAATCACCCATCCCCAAATATTCCTTGATTTAAATTTAACCGTTTAAGGTGCTTATTTCAGCCTCAGTTGGGTACGGCGGGGTTTTATTGGGTCAGGGTCATTGAACCACTACGTCTGAAACAAGGTCACTACTGAGCCTGTGTTGTCAGTTTTTGCGAAGGTTAGGGCGATTTGTGTATCTTTTGGTTCCAAAGAGGCGTGGAGAAACAATTTATATTTTGCACGTGTCATTGTTGTGGTACTTGAGGCTGTTTCGAGCGTTGAATAAAAGCGTGGTTTTAGTTTTGGTATTGACTTGAGATTCGTGCAGCCAAAAATGATTGTATATACTCTCCGGATTGTCATGTGCTCAACAATGTAACAATGATGCGGTAAACACTGTGATGTTTGAACCAGTAATCGCACCTAACCTAACCACACGTTACCCAATCCCAAAGCTCGTAAATTCTCTAAGGAATAAATTGGTGTTGTTCGTTTTCGGTGAATGAGTCACTTATTACTGATAGGCTAGCTAGTCCACAATTATGAAGTCAATAGTCTGAAGTATACTGGAAAATTTCATATAGGCTGCTTTGTTTCAGTGTTAGACTGTTCGCGTACGTGTTACCAGACTCAATGTTTACAAGGTTAATGCTGCGTTACCGTGTGTGGTGCGAGCTAGCTGTTAGTGGATTAGTTGCTGAATATGAGACTGCACATTGTCTACAGTATTACATTTTACTTTACACACTACAGTGTAGACAAAAGTTTTTATACGAACAGTCGTACTATGCCCACCCCCCCCACCATCACAATGGATTTGTATAGAACATAACGTCTGTCACCTGAGCACTATGAAATCTTTGTGTCAAAATTGATATACTGCTATTGAAAAACCCCCAGCAAAATGTTATCATCTAATCTGTTAGGCCTGCGCAAAACTGGTAGTGCACAAGCAAACTTGTTTTGATGAGTGTCCTGAACTTCACAGACTATTACCATAGAGTAGAAAGTTAACTAGATATACCGCCTTACCTCTTCCCGTACTACGCGGAGCTCTGGCGGTAGTTGCGGCTACTAATACATCTGCTAATGCTTTTGCCTTCAAAGCAGCAAAAGGCAGAGCATTACCAGAGGTATTAGTAGCCGCAACTACCGCCAGAGCTCCGCGTAGGACGGGAAGAAGTAAGACGCAAAATCTATGCTATTACATACAAACAAGTTCGGCATAGATCGTTTTTTAAGTGGGCTTCCAATGTTCACATCGTGTCGGCAGCATTGCTACTCGGTCTTTTGTTTTAGAGACCACGATCCTGACCACTGCCTGGCTCATTTCTGTTAGATTCCCAGCGCAGACTCACAAACTCCCTTTTTCTGCCTCGGACTTTAAATTTTTTTTTTCCTGCTTTTGCGTTCCTAGTATTGAAGGTTAAGTGCTGACAAATCTTGCATCGTGGATTATTTTTCTGCATTCATAACCAAAAAGCATTCATCAAAAAAGGGTTTGGATTGGATTAGGCGTAGTTACACCGAGGCCTGGGCCCCATGCATGGCTATCAGCACCATGAATTCGTCCACCACACGCCAAAAAAAACATA
>JAHWFP010077238.1:87487-104519 GCA_023313725.1 Lithobius niger
GCACGGGTGTCAGCCATTCAGTAGAATGGAGCCCCAAACAAGCAGACTATTCTGCTATTTCGCTTGCTGAAACCGTATTCGTTACGCCATAACCAACATGTCTATGCAACCCAACCTAGACATGATTCACAGCTACAACACTCGATCCAAAAGGAATGAGCTAAATCCGCTACCCCAACCTGCTTCTGTTACAACAAAGCAAGCCGCCGCTGAAGACCCAGTGCCACTACCTACCACCAAGTCGGCCGTCTACTGAGTCTCCTGCAAAGAGTGCCCAGGGAGGTACGTCTGAGAGACAAAACGCAAAGTTTGTGAAGGAGTCTGAGCAATGCAAGTAACAGCCAATGCAGACTTGATGATGAGCGCTATTGCGGCACACAGTGTTAACACCAAGCACAGCATAGCCTAGGAGAACACGAAAGTGCTACTGCATTCCAACTCCGAAAGGAAGATCATCTGTAAATTCTTTTGTAATGTACAATGCAGAGAAAATAAAGTCCCTCTGCTCAAAATTACGCAGTTTGCCACCCCAGACCTAAGTCTACCAACTGGAAATCCAGTGGAAAGCATTTCTAACAACAGCACTCGATGACGGCATCACCTCCTCCCACAACTAGAACTGCCCTAAAGGAGCTAAGCCCCTCTGGGAAGTGCGCTTAATTCAAATCTGTTTTTTTTTTCTGTTTATATTTGTTGTTGTTGTTGCTTGCCGAACTCGGGGCTTGGCCTGAACAAGGTGGCAGAAAATTGGCCACTGAAAATTCGCATGTAGTCGATTTTTACAAACTTTTTGGTTTTACATGACTGCATTGTGCGAGTATTTTCTTGAAACCAAAGTAAAACGACAGTGAGGTCAATCTAAAAGAAAGATTTGAACAATTTTGGTGCTACATTTTGCTGTCAGTAATTTTAATTACAAATAACAACCAAAATAATAGTACCGAACATCGGTTTCCGTTTGATATGTGTCATGTAAAAATTCAAACCCCAGCGCTTTAGGGTGGTAAAATTCTACAAGAGAGGTAAAAAATTCCCATCCACTTGATAGCAACAACTTTCAGTTGCAACCATCAGTGCGTGACGTATATCTACGTCATCGAGCCGTGGGTAGATCATGACGTTATATATATATATGTCATAGGGCCCATAGTGTATAGACGCTTGCCGACTTGACTTTCGCTGGTGTAATTGTTATAAAATAACTCACTACAATGAATATCTTATGACGGATTCCATTATTTAGTAGACTATTCTGTTAAATAATGTGTATTTAGCTAGAATTACTGTGACGTGTAAACATAATTCCATATATATATCATTGGGGTGTGGTGAGATCATTTTTAACATTAAAGACAGCCACTTACGCAAAACCAAAAATCGCCCTAGTTCCACCATTCAAACTTGCAAATTTTTGACCATCTCTACTGATAGTCTTTTTCAGGCAAGAGTCATGAGACTTGCACAACAACGATAACACAAACGAACTTTCCCAAGTCCACTACGTTCAAATTGCCCTCCTCTTTCCCAGGGAGCCTTGAAATTCAGTCAGCTTTCAAGGAGCATGCACAAGACTCTATTGACGGAGACAAGAAGAGCGCTGTAGCCTTGCATTGTGAAAAGAATAAACACGAAGCTGACTGGCTAGTGATGCTGGAGTCAGACACGAGTAGGGAGCACACCACCATGCGTTGGAGGCCATCACCATTCAGTACTGCCAAGATAGGAAGATACCACTTATAAATGTGCAAAAATCGGCATATCGGTAGATAGGAAGAATAGTGATAGCCGAACTGAATGAAAAGCTGGCAAAAATTCCTACCTTCATTCAGCAACAGCTCCAGTAGTGGTGAAGGGGCCAACTCAGACAGTTGAGCTTGGGAGCTGACTGGATTTCAAGGCTCACTGGAAAAGAAGAGGGATATTTGAATGTAGTGGACTTGGGATAGTTCATTGGTGGTGGTTGTTGTGTTAGTCTCGTGACTCTTGCCTAAAGAAGCTATCAGTAGAGATGGTCGAAAATTTGAAAGTTTGAATGGTGAAACTGGACGACTTTTGGTTTTGCGTAAGTGACTGTATTTAATGTGAACTTTGACCAAAGTAAAATTGCCGAATTGACAGTATTTTCGATCATTTTTAAATAGCCCAATGACGTACGTGTACGTCACAATATAATGAACACATTTTTTTAAGAGTTCACGTGTGGATAATTTCTAGATAAAAAATTATTGCCAATACATAATCTTATTGTCTGTACCACTTCAGCTGTGGGTAGAGATTGGAAAAAAGAGCCCTCTGTAACCAAGGTGTTTTAATATGGTAGAAATAAGGCCAACATAATATTTTCCAAGCCTATTGAAAATGATATTTAGTTTTTGATGAAATACGACGTAAAAAGCACAAACGGACATTTTCCTACCTTGGATAGGCCCCCCCACAGGAAAATGTGTAACAATATTAAATAGTACCCAACAGATAGCATTTTTTCTTCTTTGTTTTCCCATCTTTTCATTCCATATTGCTGTCTTTTAACTGGCGATAGTTTTCATTTTCTGCAGTTACATTGGCGATGGATGATGGTGGCCGTTGTCTGTTAGACGTCATCGGGTAAGTAGAACCTTGAGGGTAAAATACAGGTAACAAAGCGATTCAAAATTAGGTATAATTCAAAATATTTCTTAAGTTCAATTGGAGAGAAAAAAAAGTTAAATCTAACACTTTTTCCCCTCCCTCTTGGACGTAATTAGAGCCAAGCCGCAAAAGCGTTGGGTATCAAGTCCACTTCAAGAATTTGGTGAACATAGCTTTCTTGCTAGTTTCTATTTAATTTGTCCAGAAAATAAGAGATGCGGCTTAATTGGCAATGTGGGTCATTGTGTGTAAATAGCTGTCGGTTTTAAAGATATAGCTAGAAACAGTGTGAGGTGCTGGCTATTAATTTACACCATCAGAATGCTCTCGTCTAGAAATTATCTGGAAAACGGTCAAAAATTGACAAAATTATCACATTTCCAGTGGAATCATGTTTTTCAAGTATGGTTGCGAGCGAATCCCTAATACCGTAGCATATCATTTTAAGCATGCAGTACTTGGGTCCTATGTGCTTCCTGCCCAGTCAACAAATGACATTTGACTTTGTTCATAAAAGTCTCCTAAGTTACTTTCTCGTTGGTAAGTGCCTACGTAAGGCTTCTCGCAGTTTCTCTGTTTGCCGAGTCATTTCGGTTGTTTGTTGTGGAACTGACGTCTTGCCCTATTCGGTTCGGCTGTGTCTGTGCAGCAGCGCAGTAGGGGTTGGACGAAAAGAAAAAAAATTATTTAGCCTAAATGTATTATTAAAAATTGAGATGTGTTTTGTTTAGCGTAAGGCCGCAAAAAAAATAGTTCTTGGGCCCTACGTGGTGATGTTTTTGAGCAAACTAAAAAAAAGTGACACGCAAAAGTTGACATTTGTAAGAGAGGTAAGCTTTCTCACACACGTGATCCAGTTAGCATCAAAAGTTGTAGCTTGAAATAGTTTAGAAATTTACTACCACTAACTGAACGGAAAGAAAACAATCGAAGCTACTACGTTACTTAGTTTCAAACAGAAATAGCAAATAAAAATAAGAGCCTGGTCACCGGTGATTTTTAGGACTTGTAGAAAATGGCTGAGAACCAAACCATTGTTTTCTATGGCCTTATGGATTTTTTTTTAGATAAGTAAAATGGATTCGATATCCACATAACTCTTCATCTAATCGCTGCCAGGCATTGTCAAATGCTGGCTGGCACACATTTTTGTTTTTTTAACGTGTTGTTTAATTCCATTTGTTATTGACAACACTCCTGTGCACAATTCCAAGCAAATGGAAGTCAAAGTGCCTGAAATTAATCCTACTTTACAAAGGCCGATTGCCGGCTTCTTGTAGACCACACACATAATTACCAGCAATCGGCATTCCATTGGCTGAAAGTCTGTTTGACCAGTTAATGCAAATACCGATTTTTATCGACTTACTGAGACTTACGCAACACCAAAATAGTTCGTTCCACACGGGAAGTGAAAGTGAAAATGATGACCAAGAGAGATGTTGCAAGGCCAACTGCGAAGCAAGTTAGAGAGTGGGAAGTTCAAATAAAGCAGACTGTTGGAATAGAATCGTTACTAGTGGTGGTGCGTACACGTCTCACATCCTTAGCCTGATCAAGAAAACCCGTAAAAGTTAAAAAAAAAAAAAACGCAGGTTTGAAGAAAACTGCAATTATTTTGGTGTTGCGCAAGTCTCAGTAAGTCTCTATGATCGTAAACCAAAGTAAAAGTACCGAAAAATCTGTAAATCATACCGTGTTTTAGGAGGCAATACGTCAGCAAGCCTATTAATCGCTGATGTCTTGGAATTCGTTCCATTGATGTCGATGGAAATCGGTGGGACTATCCCTTACCAAGGTGTAGTGATGAATGAATTTGTTGGAATGTATGCAAGCTTGACGACAGGCTGTTGGCGCAACACTAGGCATGATGATGGGAATAGCGTGGGCGGAATATGTGTGTCTTATTGATCAATAATGTAGCTTTAATGTTAGAAGTTGGACACCATTATACAAGATTTGGGTAACTTTTCCGCAGTTAATGTTTTTTGGATATCCCTAAAAATCGTTTAATTACAAGAAAAAAAATTGGTTAAAATAAACTCTAATCACTACTACCACTCAGCAATGTCTTCTCTCAAAGTTCAAAGTGTGGTCGCGAAATAGTTTTACATGCCATGCTAGAAATACTTAACATGTTCTTGGCATGCTGATAATTAACAACTAACTATGTACTCAACTTTAAATTTAGGATTTTTAAGTGTTGTGTGTAGTTCTAACTTAATAATGTGTACCTTTACTGTTTATTTATTTTTTTTCTGTTTCCTTTCATGCATTAAAGGGCTGGAACTAATCGATTCACATTGATCAAGAATCGTTGATTCGCATGAAAAATGAGTTCGTTCATTTTACTGGAGTCATTCATTTACTCCATTAATGGATACGTCGTGATGCCTATTCATTTTATTTGTTCGTTTATTTCTAGAGGTGGGGGGACGAAACAGCCAGTCTTGTTATATCGGATGATTGTTTTAATTTTTTTTTTTTGTTTTACATAGTTTTTTGAGGCGCCAAATGAAAACCTACCTTTTGTGTTTCAGTATGGATATTGAGGGCACATTTGCAGACTTTGTCAATGTCAAGGGGTACGTAAGTTTGACTTGCTGGCGAGGGTAAAAAGAAAAAAAAAGATTTGTTGAGTTTTATTCCACGAAGTGTGCGATTCCAGTTTCTTTATAAAATTAACTGGATATTTGAATTTTGTTTTCGAAATTCTCGTTTTATTATTTAGGACAACAAATTAAAGTTATTTGTTTCGATGATGAGAGTGAATCGAAACTTCAAGCAATTCATATTGTTTCCGAACTTAAAATTTTATTTTTAAGTTTAAACGTCGATCAGTTCCATCCCTCGTAAAGGAATGGGGTGCTAGAAAATTGTTATTTTATGGCACCACCGCCTCTCTGCTACTCAAAATTTGTTGCATTTGTCATGTAATGAAACCCACAAGTTTTTTTTTTCCTCCACACCTTTTGTCATTATTAATCTGTTTTGGTGAGTCATACACCCTATTTTTAACATACTAACACATAATTTTGTTGATTGTACGTCTGCCTTTGTGTCTTACGTGAAATAAAGATGTCCCATTGCTTCTCAAGTGATTGTCAGCTGCATATGCATGTATGTAGCGTATCTAAAGCGATAACTTTAAGTGTTGTATATCCAGAAGCACTGATGATGTGTGTCTGCCTGTGTTGATAAGATTGAGTTAACTTTTATTTCCTCACTGTTCATTTTTGTTGAGTTTTCAAAATACATTTAGCTGTTGTAGCATCAAAGGTACTAAAAATACAGTAAACCACTCAACGTTTATATCGCCGGTCTTTCAGGTAAAATTGAAATTTGAAATAGAAAACTCCAACGAAAACTCCAAAATCTTACACGGGAAATAACGTCGGAAATTTAACGACATCTTATGAATTTATACACTTCTTTGCACCCAGCAGAAGCACACGTGAAGCACAATAATTAGTTCTTTCGTTACGTTTTTGAAGAAGAATCGATCTCTATCCTCAGAATGTCTACGAATAGAGAACGAACGACGATATTAGACAAATTCTACATGGTGCGTGTATTTTTTTTAAATGGTGATTGGTGCTCAGACCACTGATCCATATAGTTAAGGTGGGCGTTTTGTTTCATTCGTCTTCCAGTTTTGTGGAAAGTGTACAGATTTATGGTCTGAGAACCGACCTCTATACAGTTAAACCTCGTTATAACAATACCTCTTATAACAATAAATCTGTTATAACAATGCTAATTTTGTGGCTCTTCCACCAATAATGCATGCAAAAGTGATTTTTATAACAATAAACCTGATACCAAGGACCCTAGGATATCGTTATAATGAGGTTTCACTGTATTAAAAAATACAAGATGCCAACATGCAGCATTCGTATAGTATAGTCGTTCGTTTTTTACTCGAAGACATTCTGAGGAAGGAGTTCAATTCCTCTCCGAAAATTTAATGAACTAATTGTGCTTCACAGTTGTGCTTCTGCTAGGTGGAAAAAGTAGATAAAATCATAAGAAGAAATAATTTTATTTAATCTTGAAGCTTTAACACGCATAAAACCAAACTGGTTAATGCGAGTTAAAAAGCCACAGCTACTGCTTGTTTGGGGCTCCATTTACTGAATGTTAGACACTCACATATAGACCTATTAATGGCCGTTGATCACTTAAAATCAATTTTCTACACCCGCAGAGGTCTCTAGACAGACTTTTCGACCTTGTTTGGGCTTTTTAGCTTATTGAAAGCACAGGCATTGGTCGTCTCATCACTCGCCCGCCGCATGGATACGGAGTACTATACATATAAATAAGCAAAGGGGTGAAACCAGCTGGAAGTCAAATTGTGGAACAGTCCATACCTGTATTGAGCGTTATAAAATGTTATGCTTAACGTGTTATCATCACTGGAACTCGCATTGAACGTCTTTATTTATATCTTGTCACACATTCAAAGTCATTATTTGTACCACTACATTGTTCAGAGCGATCTGAGAAGCGTTTTAGCATCGAGGTAAAAGCCCCGGCCATTACCGGAAGTTGACAGGGATAGCAAAAACTGAAAAGCTTCTTAGGTCACTCTGGACAACGTAGTGGTACAAATGATGACTTGGAACGTGAGACATGTTAACAATAAAGATGTTCAGCGCGAATCCCAGTCATGATAAAAGTGATTGTAAAAAAAATAACGGAGGGTTAAATGATGCAACATTTGGACTGGTTTCACCCCTCTCGTTATATGTACAGTACTCTGTATCTATGCGGCGTGCAAGTCACGAGACAACTCTCTGTGGCTAAAAGCAGCCCGGTTTTCTGCTTGTTAAATTGCTGCCAGCAAGGTGCCTTTGCGCTCATCCACAGAGTAATCTCGACTCAACGAGCCCAACCAAGGGCGAAACGGTCTGTCTAAGAGAGCTCTGTGGGTGAGAGCAGCTTGATTTCAAGTGCTCAACTGCCATTAATAGGCCTAAATGTGGGTGTCTAACATTCAGTAGAATGAAGCCCCATACAAGCAGTAATTTCTGCTGTTTCGCTTGCTGAAAGCCAGTCCGGTTTTGAACTTGTTAATTTACCTCCTACACAGAGTATTCTCTACTGACGAGGGCAAAACAGTCTGTCTAGACGTCTGTGTGTGTGTGTGATATTGAAATAAAATTTTAGTTTGAGGAATATTGGGAAGTGTTGAACCAGTGAGTTTTCTTTTTCATAAATCTAAGGCTTGATTTACGTGAACTACCGTTAGGAACACCTGATTGTTGGGAAACATTGCTCTTCCTAACCAGGAGCAGTAGTACAGACCCCCTCCTCCCTCCTGAGGGCAGAGGCAACTTTCAATAAAAGGGCATGGCCGACATTTGATTTGGGGACTTTTTTTGTTTTGGTTTCGCCTTTTACCCTTTTCTGTCCCTTACTCGGGCTTTGCTACACCAGCCAACGTCAGCAAAGAGGCATTCCGTGACCCCCCCCCCCCCTTTCCCCCGCGGAGGCCACTGTTCAAGAGACTTTTTTAAATTATATTATTAATGCAATTTTTTTTGTTTCTGAGGAAATTTATACAGACTTTGGAAAGGCATTTCTGGGCAAATTGCATAATGTGAATTGCTCCCCCCCCCCCAAAAAAAAAAAAAATTTTTCATGAATCTCCCCCTCCCTGACCTTTTAGAGTGATTGGAACATTTTGATCCATTTTGAAGTAAAAGAGTTTGTGACCACTTTTTTTCTAAACCGTTACTCTCTTGAGCTGACTCTTAAGTTGACAACAAAAGCACAGCTGGTTGAACTTGGTAGTGAAGTTTTTTTGTTTTTTTTTTATATATTGTGATTGGTTTGTTTCTGGTTTTTCAACATAGCTCTGTTGGCATGAAATTAAGCCTTCAGTTTTATTAGGCAGTGAATTGTGGAGATGGCTCATTGTTGTCTTATACTATTGACCGCATTGTTGGCTTATCCTGATGACCACATTGTTGTGTTATACTGTTGGTGTCATTGTTGTGGACTGTGTTGATAATTTCTACTGTTGATGCCTACTCTGTAAAGCAGTTTGTTTATTTATTTACTTACTTTAGTCCATTTGCTAAACGGTCTAGCATAAGTTATCCATTTTAATAGCTGAATGTTGCTATTTTTCCAGTGACCCATCAGCCTTGCAGTCTTTCCTTGAGGCTGGGGATGACCTTGTAAGTAGCACGATTCGTTGATTTATTGCTTGAATATCTGACCTTGAAGTGCTTTAGGGAAGGATTAGCATGTGCTCCTTGTATTGATTGCTGTAGTATCAAGGAAGGGCAATAGGGTTAATATGTGTTCTGTCTGTCGTTCTCTTCACACGGAAGACTTTTGTGAATGATGCTTTACGTTTAGGCGTATATTTGAATGTGGCCTGGTGTATATAATGCACTTCATCATTTCACTAGGATCACAATTTCACACGCAAAAAAAACCCCACTAAAATCCAAAAATGGAGAAACTAGAAACAGTCGGTACTAATTTTCGACAAACCATCGTTTGGCGTCTTCGTGTATTTAAATCTGAATCAATATTAATACATAATACACTTGGTTGGGGCGAACTGCACACAGCAAACTCAAGTTGGGATGCACACAGCAAACTCTACATTAGGTCAGCTAATGAAAAGGGCTCAAATTAACTAAACAATGTGGAAACAGCCAATAAAAGTGGCTCATATTAACTAAATAATGAGGCCGTAGCAAAGAAAAAGGGTGAGCTGCTGACAATGTGAAAGAATGTGCTCTGTAACAATCAAAATATTGCTTCAATAAGAAGGTTTCAAAGATGGTTTAGTAACACCACCGCATGCATGATCATTGTTGCGAGCTACAGGCAATTAAGCCACCCTGATTAACCCTCCCCCCCCCCCCATTCAATATGCTTCTTACTTTTCTAACATGACCTAACACAACGGGTTTCAAGGGAGGGGAAGCAGGAATGGAGAAGGGGTTATTCTGACCAAACAATGTGGGAACGGGCGGGGGAGGGGAAAATCTGATCACACAATGAGGGAATGTGGAGGGGAGAGTCGGTGGACATTTTCATTTCATGCTGCTGAGTAATGTTTTCTCTGATGCATGTGGGAACCAGCTAGACTGGCGTATTTTACGCACGGGGCACAGCTAGTACAATTTGTTACACTCAACCCACGGCATCAAGATATAATGGCCTGAAGAAGACAAATTGTTAGTGTTAATAACTTTCGAATGTTTTGTTAAAATTCAGGAAGAATTACACACAATTTCAGAATTAAGGCATACAATTTAGCAGTATTTTTGCAACTTTGTCTTCATGAGGCACTACTACTTGTTGGAAAGCTGCTTTGTACATTGTCACCATGTGTAGTTGTTACCATTTGAATTCAGTGCTCCAACCTGGCGAGGCCTGCAACTTCACTAATGTTTAATTCTTCTATTAGGCTCACAACTCCACTGATCTTTAAGCAAACTGGAGAACTCTTCTCTCAGGAGAAAACGAATTCCTGGATTTGAGGGGCCTTGGGTGTTCATTAAAGTAGCATCACACCTCAAATGCTGTTGAATGACGAGCGATTTGAGGCCTCTTAGATGACGATCAAATGGAGTACTTAACGTCAGCAGCATGGTCGTCCTCTCCCATCCTATTTCATGTTCTGTTTCCGTGTGATGGGTAGCTGTGCTGTTATCTTTTGTTTCATTAGGCGTGTCCACCATCAGGTGTGCAGAATATGCCAGAAAGCTAGAACGAGGTTCGCGGTAAATTTCGGGTAACTGTGGAAATTCACTAAACAATGGCTTGCCTGCATGGTAAAAGGCTGCGGGAATTAGAAAAATCTGTAGGAAGAATGTGTGGGAAATTTTGTCCAGTAAGAATTTTATGCACCCCTGTCCGCCATATGATGTTTTACTCTCGCTTCGACTCCTTTCCTCATCTGCCCAATATAGACAGCAGCATCATACCCATCACATGGTACACGGTAAACACTTTCTCTAGTATTGTGAATTCCAGTCAAGACATTCATCATCCCAGCTTCCTCACCACTCCCTTCCCTCGTCCGCCTCCTCAAGAGCTCTTCTTTTAAGTTTGTGTCCGCTTAGGTAAGTGTCGAATCCTCATTCCTTCAGAATTTTTTTGATTTTATCACTCGTTCCTTTCAAGTATGTGAGGCCCACCCTCTTCTTTCTTTCAATGCCTTCCTCCCGAGCTGCAGTTGTTCCAGTCACTCGTCACGATCGCACTGCTTTCTTTATAAATCTTGACAATAGTCCTGGGGGAAACAACTGCAGCTCGGGAGGAAGGCATTGAAGCAAACAAGCGAGTGGCCCTCACATACTTAAAAGGAACGAGTGCTAAAATCGAGAAAATTCTGAAGGAACGAGGATTCGACACTTACCTGAGAAGTAGGCACAAACTAAAAGACGAGGCTCTTGAGGAGGCGGGCGAGTGAAGGGAGTGTAGAGGAAGATGAGATGATGGATGTTTTGACTGGGATTCTCAATACTAGACAAGGTGTTTACAGTGTTCCGTGTGTTGCCGTCCGTATTTGGCAGACGAGTAAACGAGTCGGAGCGAGAATAAAATAGCATTTGGCGGACACTTCTAATGGAGCAATAGGTAACAAAATAGCTACCCATCACTTGGAAATAAAACATGAAATAGGATGAGAGAGGACGGCCACGCTGCTAAAATCAAGTTCTGTATTGATCGTCATCTAAGAGGCCTCGAATCGCTCGCTATTCAACAGCATTTGAGGTTTTATGCTACTTTAATGAACACCTAAGGCTCCTCAAATCCAGGAATTTGTTTTCTCCTGAGAGAAGAGTTCTCCAGTTTGCTTAAAGATCAGTGGAGTTGTGAGCCTAATAAATAATGAAGGCGTCGCTAGGTTGGAGCACTGAATTCAAATGGTAATACACTTGGTGACGATGTAGAAAGAAGCTTTCCAACAAGTAGTAGTGCCTGATGAAGACAGACGAACAGTCTGTTAGATATTCGCAAGAATACTGGTAAATTTTATTCCTTAATTCTGAAATTGTGCGTATTTCTTCCTGAACTTTAACGAAATTTGAGATGAACATTCAGAGTAATTAACGTTACAGAATTTCCAACGTTTGAATGGTTGGTCGAAAATTGGCAGTGCCTGTTTCTAGTTTCTCCATTTTGTGGTTTTAGTGTGTTTGTGTGTGAAATTAAAGAGTTCATTCTCTGAAAGTAAAACTCTGCATGGATGTCACTAAATCGGGAGCTTAGCTCAACCGTTTAGGCCACACACACAACAAAAATTGTTTGCTGTACGAACGAGGTTGTATATTTTTAAGCACCAAGTAAGCTTAAAAGTTTTGGTTTATTCATTTGACCGCAATTCTTTTAAAATGAAGAGCTGAAATCTTGAAGAGTATGTCGATTATGTATGGTTGGAAACCCGTTAACTACGAGTGGGTGGGAACCTGTTGATTACCTATCGGTGTGAACCTGCCGTTTAAGGGTAGGAAAGGGTCAGTCCAAGAAAGTATTAACGACCATTCCTGCCCTACCATACTTGAGTCCTTAAAAGTACGTATTTTAATTTTAGCATTTGCAAGGTTCTTAAAAGTGCTTCAATTTCAGAATCGGATCCAAATGTCCTTTAAAAAGAAACAATTTTGGGTCTGAAAATATGATTTGTATGACAGTGTAATTTGCAATAGTTAAAACTTAGGTTGAGTTGGTTCTCACACTCCGCCAATACCAAGGTTTTGACAGGAAATAAAATGAAACAATCTAAAAATCTAGTAGCACTAACTTTGAAATTCGGGAATCTTTTTTGTAGCACAGTATACACACGATTTGAAATAAATAAAGACATCTGTATCAATATCTTCTTCAAATTTTCGACTGTCAATACTGTGGAGATGTTGGGGCTCAGACGACAGTCTTCTTCCGGAAAAACAGAAAAAAAATCACGTCACTATGTCATTATGTCATGTTCGATCGTCGTTACGGTCGTCTGCTTTTTGAATCGGCAGCCAAGCGTAGCCTCCACCACTTGCAAGGTCGGTTCTCCACTTCTCGCGTAGCCACTGTGCTCACGAAAAACTTCGTTGAAGTTCGTACTGTGGAACATGATGAAATTCCGAAAAAGTCAATTCACAAAAAAATCACGCACATTTCCACAGGACGCTTTTGAAGCTCAAACTCAGCAAGAGATAAACATCTTAGGTACCTGGAATCAGTAGCAATTAAACAACATGAATTGCATGAAAAACCACTCATGAAGATTCAAGGACCATCAAATCCTAACGTGGGCCACCTGGTTAACGTTGAACTGGAAAGAGAATTGAGTAGGCGATGGGAACTGAGTGAGCCCGAAAAATGTAGTAGGCCACAATTACCGGCGAGTTCGAAAACGGCACTTGTAAACAACGTTGAAACAAGATGTGATCAGGGACTAAATCAACCCTAAAAGCCTGACGATGACAACAGTTAGTTGTTGAAAATTTGCTGGACATAGGAGTAAGTGGAAATGTAAATGTAAGTAAATAGGAGTAAGTTTGTGGAAATGTGCGTGATTTTTTTGTGAATTGACTTTTTCGGAGCTACTGTGATACGAAAAAGAAACAACGTGGCAAAAATATTAGTTACAGATCAAAAATGGTCCGTAGTGCAAATTGAAAATATACAATGTGGAAATAAAAAATAATTCTCTAAAATATAAGGAGAAGTAGTGTCAAAAACTAATAAAAAATTAAATTCCTCACCTGCACAGATTTCTTCAGAAAAGTCTCGAGAACCGACTTACTTTTTTTAAGAGACCTTAGTCCAAAAATTACAAATGCTAAACTCGCTGTCTAAATTTGCGTAGCCTGAAGTCTTGTTAGTCTCTTTCCCTTCGTAAAAGACGAATCGCGCGATTCGTAGCTTTCCTGGAGTGTCTAGGCTCGGGGCGAATCCAACGTACCTACCCTACTTATTTCCAACCTGTTACTGGAAACAAAACATTGTTTAAGTCCAGTTGTTGTTGAAAGGTGCTTAAAAATGGTCATTAAAAAGTCATTCGGGTGCTTCGGTGCACCATGGTCTTGAAAACGAAAAAAAGCGCTACGAGTACAAACGGTTACTGAAAAAGTTGCGTTTATAAGACCATGGTCTTAAATCAAAACATGCTTTTGAAACATGTTCTCTGGGCCTATACAACTGATATTTGAATTTTAAAACTTGTGTGATTGTTTGAAGGTACCGAACGAACGAATCTGTGGGATCTACAACTTCTTCCATCCATATTTCTTAACATAATTAAAAACCTAATTTGGTTTGCCAATCTTACTAGAATTTGATGCAAATCTGACTTTTAATTGGCATTTTAATTCAACAGATGTCAGAAAATGAATTCAATTAATTTTATGAGCATACATCGTTGTGCCTGACATATCGTTAGGCCTAATCAGTTTGAAGCATTTTCAAATTTCAATGGGCAACCTACGTAATTGATACTAACATTTCTGGAAGTACGTTGCATCAATTGGCCATAAAATCCCCCAAAACCGGTGATTACTGGAGCAGAATATATGATGCTGTCTGCTAATGGAATCCAAGATTTCATCATCATTAGGTTGCTTTCGTGTTATGACTCGAGTTTTAGTGCTGTTTGTAGCATGAGCAGCCAACTTGGATAAAAGGTACGTTCGTTTGGAATTCCTAATCACTTTGCTATTTTAGGTTCACTTAAAAAGACCGTGGTCTTATATAAAAGTCATGGTCTTATGTTCGGATACAAGACTGGGGTCTTAACCTTTTCAAGCCTAAATTAATTACGGTTTTTTATTATTTTACTTTCTTTTCAAAGTCCTATATGGTAGTTGGGTTAGTCGCGGGATTCGAACCGGCGTTCACTTGGTTTGGAGACAAGGACGCTGACCACTGGGCTGTTGCTGCTCGCATTGCTCGGGGTCCCCGGGGACCCCTCACAAAGCTTGCAGTGCGAGTTGAGACTTTGTTTCTGCTCCATCATCCTGCAGCTGTTATCATTTTGCGACGGCGGGCCTGAAAGGGTTAAAGTCGGGAATTTAGGGTACTATCATTTTGCTACTAAATTTGTTACATTTGAAAGTACATTTTCTAGTGAATAATATACCCCTTTGGAAAAATAAAATGGAACAGTCTGTACGAGCTGTTAACTTGCTTCCAACTCGGAACTGGAGCAATTAGGTCATACATATTTATTAACTTGCTTCCAACTCGGAACTGGAGCAATTAGGTCATACATAAATACATAAAGAGGCCATAAAAATAAATGTTTCTTAGGCACCGTCGTATCCTGGAAAGCGCCGCTCAATTTGGCTTTTTTTTTTCCAATTTTCAATAAAAAATAATTCAAGCTCATGGCTCATTGTTAAGTTCCGTCTTGTAGAATGACCATTTGTGGACCAATTGTTGCGATTCATGAGATTTAACCTCGTAGACTATTGCAAGACTAAGCATTAATAACATAATTCTAAAATGGCTTTAATCTTGCGAAAAATAGTACAAATGCAAGTTTACTAATTGATTTGCTACTCATTTTTTTGTTCGTAAAAGAAAAGTACCCTCGTTTCGCGTCACCATTTTTAGTAAATAAAACATAAATACAACACCCCAAATAATAAATGTTCACTGTCCTTGAATTTTCGTTGGAAAATTGAATATGAAAGCATAAAGATGTAACAAACACTTCCACAAACTTCGTCCACCTTCTTCTGAAGGTAATGCAAAAAAAAGTAGAGATTACATAATAGTCAGAATTCGAAGCTGCCGGTTCAATCCATATTAAATTTTCCACCGAAAATTCAAGAAACAGACTTTCTTATTTATGGCGTTGTGTTTGTGTGTTCTTGAGATGTCGTCTGCTAACCGCAGTAGCCATCGCCTGACGGAGTTTTCACAAACATAAAAATAGAATCCACATGTCTTGTCTTGTTCGGAAAATTATTTGCCCGAGAAACATTTTATTAATTTTGCGTGGCCTTAATAGCCTATTTTTATCACTGAAAAACATCTCGAGTACTTTGACATCAGCAAAGAGACTGGAAAAATGTAAGAGGAATCACTTTTTTTGTAAGTGGATACATAAGAAAAAGAAGAGAAAGATCGACCCTGTAAATACCGGAGGCCACGCTCGCGTGCTTCTTTGCACTTAGCAAACGATGTAAACAAAAAAGACGTAGCCAGAGTTCAAAAAACACCCTTATGGTGCCTGATGAAGACAACAGCTCAATTGTCGAAAATTAGCAGATATGTGAGTGTCTCCAGGTTTTGAATCCATTTTTAATAAATTTTTTTTTTGTCAACACCGTCGTCTTGGCGCTGTTGTACAGGGTCCGTACAAATACTGGAAATGCTGAAAAGTACTTGAAAAATGTTCTACACTGGAGTATACTTGAAATTTATTTTTATACTGGAAAGTACTTGAATTTGTAACTCAAGCTGAACTAATGGTTTTCTCCTGCAGTTAAAACAAATTTGTCGTAATTATTAACATTTGTTGTTCGTAGTAGATACTTTAAGTTTGAAGAGACGGGTATATGTTTATTCATGTTGATGGATTGATTGACTACGTAATTTCCAAGAATAGCGGAAGTGACGTGGTTCAAAAAGATTGTATGAAATACTGTGACGTTATTGCATCTGCCAATTATTGCTGTAGGCGCTTAAAAAAACGCTTATCAAAATATTGAGCACTACTGTTAGCTGTGACAATTTCCAGAGGGAGGTTTAATATATGCCCGGCCAGTATTTACGAAAACCGAAACTGAGAATCGTCATCCAAGCTTTCATTAGAATCTGTAACTAAGATCGTACTTTTTTGTTTGTCTGTCCGCTGTGGGAATCTCGATAATCTTTATTTTATTGAAGCCAGTAGTCAGAATCGTGGAGGCTTGGGCGACTGGGCGATTCAACAATAATTGGCAGAGCTAACGGTAGTGCCGAATTTGTAAGAACCTTCAACAATAATAGGGTGATGTAGTGGCGTCACAGTATTTTTTCATGCAGACGGTAAATCACTGCAATGCTCTATAAAATCAGCCATATACAGGATGCTACCCTAGTACAACTGCTTCGCATAATAAAAGTAATGAAGGATTGAATGATAAAATAGTGGTGTACCATAACCTAACACCTTTGTTAAAAGCTCGCTTGTATTTGTACTTCAGGTTGTTTTTATATTAACACAAAGTAGGGATTTTCTGAGACAGAATAAGAATCATTAGAGATAAGATAGAAATAAGCATCATTAAAGATAAGATAGTAATAAGAATAATTAGAGATAAGGTAGAATAAGAATCATTAGAGACAAGATAGAAATAAGAATAATTAGAGATACGATAGAAATAAGCATAATTAGAGATAAGATAGAAATAAGCATAATTAGAGATAAGATAGAAATAAGCAT
>JAHWFP010077238.1:104529-132016 GCA_023313725.1 Lithobius niger
GATAAGATAGAAATAAGCATAATTAGAGATAAGATAGAAATAAGCATCATTAAAGATAAGATAGAAATAAGACTCATTAGAGATAAGATAGAAATAAGCATCATTAGAGATAAGATAGATTAAGAATCATTAAAGATAAGATAGGAATAAGAATCATGAGAGAAAAGATAGAAATAAGAATCATTAGAGATAAGATAAGTACCTCAAATAGGTAGATAAAGTGGTGATTTTCTGAGGTAGGTTTAGTAAATGCCTGGCCAGCAGTTACAAGCTTTCATTAGAATTAACATAGAACCAGGGCAGCCTCCCATTACCGCCGGTTTTATTGAGCATTGTTGTGGTATCCCGTTTGTATGAAAATACTGTGACGTTACTGCCTTTGTTGAAGGACCCTAAAAACTGACATAGGGGGCTATTACTTATACAGACAATTCTAACGAAAGACACACAAACAAGAGGGTTAAGATTATCGAGATCCCCACTACGGCCTTCAACATAATAAAGATTATCAAGATTCTCACTACGGACATCTATAGAATATAAGGATTACTGAGATTCACACTGCGGACACACAAACAAACAAATATTACGATGTTAAGTTATATCAAGAATTTATAGGGGTTATATAGATTAAAATATACTGGAAAAACTGCACTAAAAATATACTGGAAATACTTAAAAAACCAAAACTGCTGTGATATACGAACCCTGTTATAACGTGGATGCATTTTACACCCAGCCACGTATGAGCTTGATTCGGTGCATTCAGTAACTTACGGACTGCATTTATTTTGCTTTTATGCTTGTTGTGTTTTAATGTGGCAAAGGAATTCATTTTGAAATATTATTTGTGTTTCACAGAAGTTGTCTTCCCCGCATCTCGCCAACTCAATCGAGGGATCTCCTCTGGAAGTGGATTACTCTCTGCGTACTAATGGCAGCCACCTTCACGAGATCCTGGTGAGGCCTGTCTTGCACCAGTCGTCCTCCCCGCAGGTCGGGCTTTCTCCATTCAACCACCATGCTGCAGGGCAACCGCCACCTTCTCCCGCACCATCACCGTTTTCTGTGCCCAGTCGTTCGCCCATTCAGCTCTCTCCATCGCAGCCACAACAGAATAACCTTCCATTGCGCTCTCCGCGTCCGTGTGCTTCACCTTCAACGCACGCCTACCCCCCAACACCTTCTCCAGGAACTCCATTGTATCAGACCAAGTCTCCCGCTCCGACGGCTTCCCCGTTGTCTTACCCTTTGTCGCAGAGCAGGTCTCCAGCCGGCAGCACGCCGGCGTTGTCTCCGGCTCCTCCCGGAGCTCCTGTGGCCGCAACCCTGAATCTAGCGACCACGGCTGTCGGCAGTTCGATGGTTCAGTTTTTGCCGGCACCGGTTGCGCAGCCCGCGGCCGCTACGGCCTCCCGTCCTCACATGAGTTCTGTCAAGCCAATTCAGCCGAAGCAGCCGCAGATCTTGCCCAAGCCGGCAGCCGGTTCGCCGCAGTTTGGTGCCAAACCTGTGACGGTGAACCATCGCAATGCCACGGTGGCCGTGGCACCGGCACCGACAAACCAGATTGTGATTGGTGCTCCCCAAAACCAGGCTACGACGGCCGCAGTGCTTCCGAATGCGGTGGGTGGCCAGGGCACGATACTTCTTAATCACATAAACTTGGGTTTGGCACCTAACCCCCAACTTGTATTTCAAGGAAGTGCAGGTGGAATTCAGAACTTACAGCTGGTGATGAGGCCACAGCAGGGCGGCACTCTGACGACAGCTTCCCCGTCTAGTCAGCCCCAAACAAACACAAATGCCAATGCCATTAACCAGGCTGCCTTCTTGCAGGCGCTCCAAGTCCAAAGTCAAGCGGCCCAGCAAGCGCTTATCACCCAAGCGAAGAGTCAGCAACAAACAATGATGATCAATAGTGGTGGCAATATACTAACTTCAACACAGAATCTTGCTGGTAGGCACAACATGATCCTCAGCACACGGTTAGTGAATACGAACCAGGGTCCCCTGCAGCTACAAACTATTCAGACTCCCCAAGGGCCGGTCACAGTGGCCATTGCTCCACAAAATATCCGTAATATACAGAACCTTGGAATGTCCATGGGGCAGATGGGACCCATGCTGCAGGGGATGGCAGTGACACAAGCCCCACAAACACAGTTCACTGGACACAGTTTGCCAGCCGGTGTTGTGATCAACAGTCAGCCAGTTTCGTCAGTTAGTGTTTCTCCAGACTTAATGCCTACGCTAACGCCCGAGCCGCCGCAGCCACCTCCGCCTCCACCTCTACCACCGCAGCCTCCCAAAGTGCCGTCAGTAAACTTGGAAGAACTGCTTAAACAGACTGGCATTGTTCCCTCTGACCCTCCGCCCCCGAGCTTACCCCCCGTTGTTACGCACACGACATGTCCGAGCTCGAGCGTAGTGGTGAGTTTGCCATCAGGCCATTTAGTTACAACCCAGGCTCCGTCAATAAGCCAGGGGCAAATTATTATGCAGAATATGCAAAACATGACAACATCTAGGGCACCATCTCAACTAATGGCACAGCTTCAACAGACGATTGCCCTTACACAGGTACGAATAATATGTAGCACTGATTTAGTGAAAAAAATGTGTTAGTGTGTCCTTTTCTTTTAAACTGTTGTTGTTATTGATTGATATGGTTTTTTTAATTTAATTTGTTTTATCCTTTATTCAACACCCATAGAAATTAAGAGTCAGATGTTAATCTCTTCTCCATATGAATTTTTAAAAAATGGTATCGTGGAGGTGTTTATTACGCTACTACCGTATTTCCCCGAATGTATAAGACAAGTAGCATTTTTGGGCTCGCACTACGATTATAAGTCGGGTGACTTTTCGCAAGGCTTTCATAAGGCTTAGTATTACTGTTATTAGTTTATATAATAGTAAATTTACCTGTTAGTGCATTCAAAGCCCAAAATTTTAATAACATCTTTACTGAAGCCAATTTCATAATATACTGCTTACTGAAGCCAATTTCAAAATATATTTAATCCAAAAACTAATTGAACAAATGGGTTGATATTAGCACGATTGGCTAGCTCTCGAAAAAACGTTTCGAATGGTATATTCAAACATTAAAGTCGACCTAAATGTGACCGAGTTATCGCTTTTCACACGAGTGTAAGACGATGCTGCTGTTTTAATGGTATAAATTTGAAAAAAAAGTACCATCTTTTATTCGGAGAAACGGCACTGGCCGTTTCTTCGGGATAGTTTAAGTAAGAGTATTGTTGAAATAAGAGCTGTTGTTTACAGTGGTGAAAGGTTTCGGAGTGTAGTAAAACCACGTTATAACGATATATCCGGGTCTTTAAAATTGCTGTGTCTTATCGGGGCTATCGATATAAATGAACTTTACTTTTAATGTTATTTTTTTAGCAGCTGTATATGTGTTAGATAATCATGCACCTGCCGTGCTTTGTCCCAAATGGCAGTTTTCAGTTTTCCTTGCTTTTTACTGAGAATTTTTGTTTTCTTTCCTCAAAACGTGCTCCTTGCGCGACTTATGCTGAAAAGACATCTTTCTACTCATTAATTATATAAATCAAAAGATAGATATATACAGTATAGGCTATCTCTCTTAGAGGAAGTGGTTTGCTCTCATTCTGGATATACTGGGGGCTAACACTCAACCTTTTACTATTCTGTCTGAATATTTGCAACATTATAAACAGTTTTAAGAGTGTAATGTTCACCAAGGTTTAACCATATGCAGTACAGTAATGGTGCGAGCTATTAACCAATTTCTAAGCTGACTTGTTTATGAAGAGGAAACATTTTTTTTTTTCGAAAAACGTGTAGCTAACGCCCAAATATTGGACGTATAGATTTCTTCGATGTTTTGGAGGATTTCCACTAAGGCTTGGCCGATGCGATGCTTTCTTCACCAATACCAATGCTTCAGTGGAGTGAACTTAGCAAACTTAACAAGGACTGTTTTCTTTTTCATTTTCAGAAATTAGTTTCTTCAATCACGGTCTTTGTATTGAAGAGTACATTTAAAATTCTATTGAAAAATTAAATTTGCTACGCCACGCTTTGTGAGCAAGTTTATTGCAGTAACATGCTATTTTGGGAACAACGTTTTTGGTTTCTGTTAAATATCTTGAATGATTGAAGCTATCACTTTGAAATTAGAATGATTGAAAACACCGGTAATACAGTGGTATTTTAAAGACATCTCCAAAACAACGACACAATACCACCAACGTAGAACAAACACAGTTCAACAATTAAATTTTTGGAGAACTCCAATCTCCTTCTTCAAAATAACGCCAAAACCACGAAAAAGTTTGTTAAAGGATTCAACTAAAGACGTTGTGATGTAAACTTTTTCGTGGTTTTGGCGTTGTTCTGAAGAAGGAGATTGGAGTTCTCCGAAAATTTAATTGTTGAACTGTGTTTGTTCTACGTTGGTGGTATTGTGTCGTTGTTTTGGAAATTAGAATGATTTGGAAGCTCTCAGAAAACTGTAAAAGTGGTGAATTGAAACATCAACACTAGCTAGTTTTTTTGGGAATTAATCGCAAAAACCAATATTTTTACTAAAACCACTAGCCGATTCAGATCTGATACCAGTATTGATACTGATGCCAATACAATATCGGCCAAGCCTTGGTTTCTACTGTGCTTCATCCAGAGAACATAATTATAGTACAACGCCTTCCTAACCACTGACCAGAGTCGAAAAAATGCACCACTGTCCAAAAGTCTTCTATACAGTCGGTAATTGTTCTTGTTGTACTTCCACTTTCCGTGCAGCTTCGTCAAGCTTTTCAAGAATCAATTTGTGACTCAGACGGGGAAGGAGCGTGACCACATCACACAACACCATTTGCTCGTCTCTTTCAGATGCCAGTAACCAGTCGATTTCCTGGGCCGGTACACCCTTAGTGGATGTAATCGTCCTCATTGGGAACCCACGATTACATCCGTTAGAGTCGTCAATGAAATTTTCGACAAAACCTCGTCTGTTTTCTTCAGGCTCCCTTAAGGACTAATCGAACTCTGGTTACATCTTCTACTTTACTTCAACGTTTTTCAACCTTCGAATTGGCTGCTTCTGTAGCCGCTAGTTTTTACAAGGCAGGTTCACTTCGGACGTGGGTTGTTGCCTCCGGAAATTATAAGGCTGCACCAAACTGCTTTTTCCTTTCGACTCGCGTTCGAGGACTGCATCCAGCTCGCGGCTGACCAAGTGCATGATATTGGGGTTAGACGGCCCTTAAATATTCATAAGAGGAACATTGTGCTGCACATTATGTTGCATGGCAATTGACTCCAGACATCGGAGGTGACTGTCCCTCGACGAGTTGGCATAAACCAGCGTTTCTCTCAATACATTCAAATTCTGCCGTATCCTGGTATCTAGGATACCCAACAAAATCACCGTCATCAGACAAAATCCGACAACACACGTAATTTGTTGTTCACTTTCATCTAAAAACATGCTTTTCATAAGACAACTTTACAATCTGATCAAACAATTTTACATTCTGAATGCCAGACACTTTGGTAGATTTTGGGTTTCTCTCATCCAATTTTGTGTTTCATTTCCATGCAATGTCCTCTGCTTCATTCCTGTGTTTTCCCACGTGCTGTCCAATTCTCGTCCGCACTCCCTTCTGTGTCTCACCAATATACACCGCTTTATATTGGGGCGAGACCTACCAACAAATAGCAGGCATGCGTTTGGGTTACAGTTGCTCCTCACTCATCGCAGAGATCGATCTCCAGTTTCTAGATGCCCACATCCAGTCTGAAGAACCGTCCATCAAAGTTGGGTAAGATACATAATACATGGACAACATGTTCTCCGGAGCCTGCTGTAGGAAGAGCAGCCATTGTAAGCACGTAGGAACAACTAGAAACCTGAACTGAATTTTACATCAGAAACGGCAGATGACTACCTTGCTCAACACCAATTTCGATTCTAATAGACTGTAAATTAGTGTTAGTAAGGTAGTGTTTGGAGTTTTTATTGTGTGCCTGAAGGTGATAGTCGGCTGGGTTTTTTCCATCCACAGCAAATTGACTATCAACAATTCGCCAAGAATTGTTTCATCGTTCTTGCCTGTCTGGAATATTGCGTCTTTTCCGCCGTATGTAAGTAATGTCCTCAACAACATCATCGAGTGTGACAAAAGGGGAACGCTGTTATGGTCCCCATATGAGATACCGACCCAAACTGGAAGAAGCTTAACCTACCGTTTGGGCGACCCAAAATCCCTGTTGATAGCCAGCCAAGGTGAAATGTGCCGCATTAAGAGTAGACTGATGGATGGAGTCAAAAAGAGATGAGTATTTTGCGTGTGCGAAAGAGAAGACTTTGTACCAGGCTTAGAAGATTAATGCGGCAATCAAGAAATCGTTTTGTGGCAGTTACCTCTGGATAACACCAGTCACCCCCCCCCCTCCCAAGAACGGCAACCCCCCACTAATCGGTTACCTACATCCCTTTGAGAGAGGAAGTTGTCCGATCGGTTGAGAAAGTTGGTCATTGATTGCTGGTTTAAAAACCCACCCAATGTCAAAGACCTCTTCAAAAAAAGTATGGTAACAAAATATGGCAGCGGTAGTTACACGTGCAACTGTTGAGGTTGAGAGTCTAGTATAACCGCCGATGGTTGAAGACAGTGACTGCGTATTCCGCTCTGCCGATGACGAACTCAACCTCCCTCGACTCCGTCGCATCTCAAGTCCACCACCGCTACAACACCCGGAGACTTACGAAGACTGTTGAACAGGGAGCCGTGACACACTCAACTTTGAAAACCTGTAAACATAGATGCTGTCTAGTGTCCACCAGGTGAAAGGGACCTGTGTCCCTAATACAGCCCTCCACCATGTAAAAAAGAAAAATGATCCATTGTCTCTGCATACTTCCACGGCAGCAGTCTGTTGGGTTCCTTACAAAGCCTGCCTCAAGGGTTACATTGGTGAGTGGCGTACGTAGAATTTGTGTTCGTATCACAGAACACATGCAAGCTACATCAACTAGTGACAAATGTTGCAGCACTATCGCAGCACACAATGTGACAGACAAACATAACATTAACTGGGAAAATATGAAAGGTATGCTGTATTCCAGTTCCAGACAAGGAGCCCATCTGTCCGGAAAATAGCAAAGTGGGAGACATGCCATTAGGCTGAACAGGGTTGGATGGGGACTTAAACCTATGCAGCCACTAGTGGTTGCGCATCGGTGTTGCTCGAACTCGCTAGCTAATACGGCGAAGACGCTATGGCCCCTGTCCCTAAAACGACTTACAAGTCTAAGGAGGAATTAGGTTCATTTTTGGGACCCACAGACAGCAACTCAAGATGGCAGGCTGAAAACAAAGTCAATTGATTAGTGACAACTGATCCCCAAAGACAAGACAATCCTAAACTAAACCATCTTAATTTTTTTTTTAGGCATAGATAATGTCCGCCTATGTAAGATTAAAATTAGACACACAAGACTAAGATTGGCCATTGGCCCCAGCAAACATGCAAGTAAACAAGATTTGTGACACCATCTTAGAGCTTTAGGAGTCTTTGACAATGCAACATTCTCAAAACAAAAGTCTCCCGCTCTGAATGTGCTAGCCCCATCGTTTACAAAGATTTTGCAGTTCGCAACACCTAACTATGACAACAACTTGAGTCACAGTGGAATCAGTTCTAAAAACACCTTAAGGTGTAGGCAGCGCAGCCTCCAGTATTTGACACTGCATTTATAGGACAAGGCCAACTGTGAAGTGCTCCAAATTCAAATTTGTGATCTTTCCCATTCGTCAGTGCAGTTATTTTTGCTGTGTTCTGGGCCCCAGCCCTGAAGAAGGTGACAATAACAAGACACTGAAAATTCGCCAGTAATTTAACATTAGGGTCAACCGGGGTAATTATGAAACTGCCTGACATCGAGGTAATTATGAAACACCTCACAAAAAGGTGCTTTAAATTTTGATAATGACCCATACATTTGCCCATGTCTTTATCTTTCACATAAGAGTCAAACTAGAGCAAAATATGTTTTCTAAAGCTTTTTTAAAGAAAGGGGTAGCTAATGTTCCAAAGATAACAAAAACACTTCCGAAAAACTTTCAACCTTTAACTCAAAACTTTCTTTCCCATTTTTTAACCACTTGACTTATCTTAATTCTGCGAAAAGGATTCGCTTAGTCAAACTGTAGGTTACATTCTGTGGCTTTGTCAACTTGGTATGGTCGCAAATCGGCCAATAGGAAGGGGTTTCATTTTTGCCCCATGATTCTACGATTTCTGGGTAATTATGAAACAGGTTACCGACATGCTGGCACACTTACAACCAGCCTAATTCTCCATGCACGTGACTAAAAATGGTGAGGTATTACGGTACTTACCCAAGGGTAAGAGATTTTCTTCAGTTGCTTTAACCCAAGCTTTAGGTGAGATGGAAAAAGGAACGATTTTCAACAATGCATCAACTAAATTTTGGATTAACAAAGCCTGCTAGTGAGGAAATCCAGAAAACTGCTCACAGGTCATGCTGGAAGCAGACCTGTGATTTCAGATAATGATGAAACTGAACTTGCTACTATGGCAAAATAGGGCATTAAAATTGTTCCAGCATTCGTAATCAACAATAACATCGCAAATCTCTAAGATTGGTTTGCCTCATTTACTCGGTGTCATATCTGGACAACGCACATCAGTAAGCAATCAAAGATCCGTTCATTATATACGATTTTTTTTTTTATTGGAAACTGAAAAGTGAGAAATTAGAAAGTTTAAATTGACCGAATGTATTTGGAATCTGTATGAAACCGGACCATAGGTACCACAGTAAATTCACAGATGATAAAGAAAGTTCTACTATAAGGCAAGTAGAGCAAGTTTCTTGCCAAGTTTCTTGAAAATAAATACTGGTTGTCAGTGAAAGATAAAATTGAATTTGTGTCCCGCACAACTATTGTATTAACCTGTGAACACAACTGGTTTAAATCCATTCACCATGTTAACAATGTTGAAGTGCGTGAACTGTATAACATAATCCATAAATGCAGAAATTAACTATTTTCTGTTTTGTACGTACCCGTTCCTAGCTATTAGAATCCTTTTGTGATTCCTAATATTGTATGCTACTACAGACATGTAATTGTGAATCGTGCATCACAATTTAGTGTCCTTTATTGTCATTAAACTGGATGCCAAGGATAGGATACAATTGTTTTGGATGGTAGTTTCTACCGTATTTATATACAGGCCACAGACCACTTTTTTTTCCCCACTGAAGGCTATAATGGTGTATGTAACATTTCAACTAGACTCTGCTACTAACCCGAGGGGGTAACAGACATCTAACCATTGAAAAAACATTAAACTGACACGGTGTTTCATTTTTACCCCGCCTGTTTCAAAATTACCCAGAGGTGTTTCATATTTGCCCCAATTCTGGGGTAAACATGAAACACCAGTTTTTTTTCATTTTGCAGCTTATGAAATGTACTTCCTGGTCTGATACTCTAGGGTTGTGAACACATTGGGGGACACTACTTTACTGCCAAAAGTCATGAAATTACCAAGCATAGTTGAGGAGCTACACATAGATTGCAGATTTTTGTTTCATAATTACCCCGGTTGACCCTAGTTGGGACAGTTTGGTTTTGAGTGAGTTGAGGTGAGAAAGCCTTTGCTTAACCTAAGTATCCTGACTGACAAGTTAGTTTATGCCATATTGCACCTGTTTCCTCTCTTTTAAATACTCTCTTTGTTGTTTTTATTACGTAATTCCGTCCCTACCACAAATCTTCAGACCCAAATTACGCCGCTGTGTCTCCCATTCCCGTGGCTACACCTCCCCCTTCCGTGTTCGTTTCTGTCCCTCCGGTTGTTTAGAACGTTCTTGTACAGGTCATGAACTTAATTGACCTGTACCAGACTTTCCATGGGCACAGTTTTGGGCAAATTTTAATGTTGTCATACGTGATGTGGTCAAGGAATTATTCGACTAATACAAGACCACGTAAAACAAGATGAGGCCGCAATTTTGACATTGGCGAATCGACAGGTCGACATGATCGCCGCGTCTCTTGATGCACTGGACTTCTAGGGCAGTCTCCGGACAGTCTCCGTTGGCTGATCACCCTGTTCCTTCTTCATCCTCATCGCCGTTACTTAATGGGGGCTCGTACAAAACTGGATCGATGCTTCTACATAACTCCCGATCAACGCTTTACTTCCTCTTCGCCAGACTGTCACGTGTGACGTCATCGTCACCAAGGCCCATCCAGATAGCGTCGCTTGGTCGACCGTGTCAAAGCCACGCTTGCTGCCAGTCAAGCACATTTCTGTTTCGTATTGTAGCATGAATCGGATAATGAATCAGTTTCTTCATTAAATACAAGGCGAAAATACCATTGAGTCATTTCCGAACGTAGTCAAACGTAACACTCGGTAGACGAAATTCGAGGCCATAATAATTTCGATGGTATAGGAGAAAATGTGCAACAGGCTAGTGTCAGACACTCCAGTTGATTGGTATTGTTCCTAATATTTGGCATTTATTCTCAGTATCACGTATAGGATTAGATGCTCAAGTTATGATAATTATCTGTAGCAGAGTCGGGAGCAGGATATCCGTGATGTTTACCCGTGAAGTGTTCTGGTCAGCGGTGACACTTCTGGACCCATGTAATGCGCGTCGGCTGGCTAGCCATGACGTTACAGCGGTCAATATTTACCAACGCTCCTAACTATGCAGGCACAGGACGTAGCTAACCTTTTCAGCTAAGTATATGGACACATCTGTCGCCTGTCGAGTCTTGGGAGTCAGAGCATCCAAACATCACGTGAAACATTGTTAGCAAGCGACACTATGTTTGTCCTTTCTTCAAGCTTGGGCATGAGTGGTGGACCCAGCCAGTTGTGAGAAGGTACAGCACCATGTTCGGGTGATATGTGCTTACCGGGAATACACGATGCTCCCACCGACTACCACTCTGCTTCAGGACAGGGCCATTCCTCGAATGTCTCTTTTCCTTTGCATTGAGAAGGCCTCGGTGATCCCATCTTCTTGTGTTCTCCCGTCCAGGATCACAGTGTGGAGCTGTGAAGGCGTTCAGCGAGCCTATGACATTATCCAGAATTACTTGGATATCCTCTCTCGGCTGTGGAGACACGAGTTTTGCGCGTTGTCTTCGTCCTGGATATTCGCATTTGGTGTGCCGTTGGACGAAATGGTATCAGCCTGCGCAGGGCGCAAAAAGAACACCTTTATAAGCCACTATCTTTGAGATGTTAATAGAGCTGGAGGTGGTTCAAATATGAAGAAACATATTGTGGCTGGTAGTTCGTTGGGTGAAATGTCTTACCATTGAAGCGAAGAAGCTACCAATTTGCTTCAGGTGGGTGCCTTTACGTTATCAGAGAATTGGTATTTCGAATGTGGGTATCATCTGTGCATTTTATCTCAGGGTTAGGCTTGACCCACCTCCTTTTAAACAAAGTCAGCCTATAAATTAAGGGAAGTATTTTTGGATAGAAGTGAAAACGTTATTTTAAATATAAAGTTAGTTTTTACTACTTGAAAAGTAGTTACTGTTAGTGTAAACCCGCCCACTGTCTCTGCTCTTGCTGAACAGAATTGTTCTACAAACAATTATGAGGGTTGGGTTGGGTGCAGTGCCCGTTGAGTAATGAGCAGTGACGCCACCCAGTGGTGCGCTGATGAAGCTTCTTAAAGCTTCTGAAACCAACACTGCACTGTCATAAGGTCTGCGCCGCAGTTTTTCGCCGTTTGGCTATGGTAAATCGAAGTTTTACTTCGGGCAATGTCAGCACCCTGGTCTGGGCATTTAAGACTTTCGTTCGTCCATTGTTAGAGTATGCAACTCCGGTGTGGTCACCATACCTCCTTAAGGACATTGATTTAATTGAATCCGTTCAGCGTAAATTTACAAAGAGTATCCCTGGTCTTCGTGAGATAAAGTACTTGGAACGTCGTGTGAGGACGGGCCTGGAGTCATTGGAACTGCGCAGAATTAAATTTGACCTTATTTTGACATACAAAATCTTACGCGGTCTGGTGGCCGTTGACCTGCCTCTTTTCGATTTCGCTCCTAATCCCTATGTAACTAGAGGACACCAATGGAAGCTAGCTGTTCAGGCTCCCATCTTAAGTGCCGAAAAAATTTTTCCTCGTCCGTGTAGTTCCAATATGGAATTCTCTTAGCAGTGAGACAGTGAACATGAACACAGTTTCAGGGTTCCGTAGAATGCTGACGACACAGCCCTTAGAAACCTTTCTGAAGCGCCCTTAAAATTTATTTTTGACTTCATCTCGTCCTATCGGCCCGGTGTTAGTGGCTCACCACCCTTCCGGCAGCCCTCCACCAAGTGTGGAAAATTACCAATATTATTATTATTATTAGTATAAATATAAACTATATTTAGCCTATAACTAGCGGAACGTATTATAGGATAAGTAAAAACTTAATTTTATCTTTAAAGTAACTTTCTATATGCCTTTCAACGTATCCATTACCTGTATATTTATGCATTCCTTGACAGCATTCTGAAAGGATGCAAAAATTTACAGGTAATGGGTATTTCTGTGTATTTCTGTTAGGCAATGGAACAAAATTCATTCGGCCTGCCTGAGGGGCCGGCAATTTCCTGTTTCCATGTGCAGTTCTGAAATATACATTACCTGTAAATTTTTGCATTTCTTTCCAGAGTGCTGTCATGGAAAGATAAATTCAGCAGCTTTTTAATGTTTTTTTTTCATTGTTGCATTGATGTTGTGTTTGAATAGAATTGTGTAGCCATTTTATTGTGTACAACAGTGGGTCAGAAATAACTGGTCCAACAGTGAATGTGTTGAAATAGGTGCATTCTCCGCACCCCTTGTCATCGGCATGAAGTCAGTTGCACGCTATTAAGTTTTTTACCATCTTTTCTTAATTCACATTTGAATGTAGCATTGCATTATTCTGAGCAACATTTAACCAAATGGTACCATTGTTGTGTACATCAATCTTGTTTTAACAATGATTGGTTTGGTGCAACTGCTCAACACTGTTGTGTGCAGTAAGGTGATATTCTGGCTGGGACCAAGGCCTATTGAAGTTGGCTAAGGAAAGCACCTGGTAGTCTGTGCTATTGATGTCTGTAAAATCAATATTTTGAAACTTTTGATTGGTTGCAAATTTGACCATTTCACCAACTGCCACTGATCAAGGACTATCATGTGCTGTTGCAGCATGTCCTTAGGTCCATCTATCTCTGTTTTGTTATCTGTGAACTGTTGTGTCTGCAAGTTTACAACTTGGGATTTGAAAAAGGGTTAATGCTGATGATGTTTTTCCTGGTAGGTGGCTTACATAGTAGTTGTATGTTGGATTTAGTTGTAGGCCATCGTTTAGGCTGTGTGATCAGTGGCGTGTACCTGGCTCACAAAGCTAAACTGAGACAGTTAAAGGGGGATTGCCACAAAATGTCAGCCTGCAGCTTCTTTCAGCCATTTACTGCTATCTAGTTCTGCCTAGCCCTAGCTTTCAACAAGTGAAGGAACACACAAATAAAGTTCATAATTATCTACATAAGGGGCACAAAGCCAAATCACTTCATCTTTGTACTAACTGATATTGCTTTTCATCCTAACACCATTTCACATCATAAAAACTGTGGCGGGGGGTAGGGGGGCATGGTAGAATGTGAAAGTTTTGTGTTGAGTATCATCCACCTTTAGGGTGAAGGGTAGCACTGAATTTTCGGGTTTTTGTATACAAATAAGACGATTTTTTCCACCAATAAGTCTCTTTACAAATTAAGGGTGTTATTTTGTGTTGTAACTAAAAGTGTTCTGCATTGGAAATGCTATCTGTGAAGCCAAGTTATAGCCATGTGGTGTAGTAAGTTGATTGTGGTCGCATCTCCACCTGTTGGCCTAGAATTAATTATAGTTGAAATCTTTATACAATTTGTTGTAATTTTGCTACGCGAAGTTAAATGTATATTTTCCTCTAACTTGCGTGTTCGTTTCTCTCTAAGTAAAGAAATTTTCATTTTTAACAATTAACATCATAATGCAGGTTATTTACGCTAGTTTCAAAAGTCAATCTTCTTTCTGTTTAGAAGCAAGTTTTCAACAAACAGTACTTCTGTGATGTGTTCGTCGGCTTCAGGCGATGTTTAGGTTGGGTAGTTGGGCACTGTTAAGTCGGCTGGTGGGTTCGGCTGCCAATTTCGAATTTCCTGCTCCTCCCCACTGATTTTTATAAGATCTGTTTGGAGGATGGCTTTCCATCTTTTTCTTCATTGGTTGGCCAGGTTAGGGTGGATGAGGTGTGACGACATGGTATGCAGGCATTTGGAGGTTCATTAGTAGTGCGCAGCTTTCTTTCAAAAGTATAATTGATATGGATTCAAGTACTTGGACTTGTTGGTCTCGAGCTGAATTTGGCTGAACTTTAGTAGAAGTTTATTCCATGCAATCTGGTGTTTGGATTCGGATTGGTGTGCAGCAATCTCATTGGTTTTATCCGTGGTGTTGGTGGCCGTGGCATGGTCAAGGATTCAGATTTTAAGACTACCTCAGGTCCAACACCACATATGACATCAATGGGTTTTTACACCAGATCGCACAGGAAAAAATTTCCACTGTAGTTCACTCAAATTCAACTGCGATAAACACCTCTGTGTGCTTCAATCCATATCAATCAAACTTTTGTCAGACAGCGGCGTTCTCCTAATGATCCTCCAACCGCCCACATACCCCAATGTGAAACACCTCATCAACATTAACCTGGCAGACCAACTGAGAAAAAGATGGAATAACCCTCCTCTCAACAGACCTTAATAGTAAATAAAGATCAGTGGGGAGGAGCGGGAAATTCAAAATCGGCAGCCTCAGCCCACGAGCCGAATGTACGCAGTGCCCAACCACACAACCGAACATCTTCTGAAGAAGACTAATTGCATTGAGACTCTACAATAACATCGACGCAGTTTGTCGAAAACTCGCTTCTCAATAGAAAGAAGATTGACCTTTAAAATTAGCGTGAATATCACATAGTATGAATTGTTCACTTGAAAGTAGTGCTTTGGCATTTTTAAGAAATAGTGTTGTTATTCATTATAGGTGGTTGGTAGAGTCCTTTCCATTGGCAATAACCGCTTAAGCATTGTTTTTAACAGTTTTGAATATGTGTTTAAAATTGTATGTTTGATTTTTTTTTTTTTTTATACTTAACAGCCGCAGATGAAGCTTTCCATAACACAGGATGGCAGTGTATACCTTCAGCGGCCAACTGTTGTACAAACAGTTCAGGCACTTCCACCGGGAGTGCAGCCTTCTACGATACCCGTTTCCATAGCATCTGATGCCACCACGAACACTAGTGTGCCATCCGTGTTGTTGCAGCGGCTCAACGCCACACCACAAAATGCAACAGTGGCAGTTGCTGCTGCCCCTGATGGCTCTGGTTCACTCATCCCATTAACTGTACAGAACTTAAATTTAACCGCTAGCCAAGGACCTACTTTGCTACCAGCTGTGTCTAATAATGTCGTGTCGGCCACACCGCCCATGGTGTCAACGTCGGTAGTGAACACAACGACTACGTCGGGCCTGATGCAAATGCACCCGACACTGGTGCAGTCGTTAACCAAAGCCCCATCGGTGACACCGTCAGTGTTACCCAAATCTCAACCGATTGCACCACAGCCAGCAGCACCCCCACCCCCGCCAGTTAATATTATCCCACAGAACATTCTGCAGCAACAACTGACGTCTGGTACCACAGTGACGCTTAGCAGTCCATCCATGCCAGTAATTACAACGACTGCGGCCACTATTGCCAAAACGGAACCAACTAATGTTTTGATGAGTACCCCATCTCTTGGTTCGTTTCCGGCCGGCAGCAAGTTGCAGACGATCCAGCTGAGTCCACAGAATCAGGAGGTGATATATATAAGGATGAATTCACCAGCTCTTTTATTGCATTGTAGGCTTTTACTCTCTGTCGTATAGGGATCGAACGAATCTACTTTTACCAAATCCGGATCAGATCCGGATAGTTTACAAGATTTGGCGAATCGAATCCAAACTAAAACCTTTGTTGATTGTTTCAGCCCTTTGCATAATTTTATACAACCTACATTTTCTCTCTAGCTGAGTAAAGTTTAAAGACTTGAGTACACATTTTCGTAACGTGTTCATTGGTTTTCTCCCTATAACTTCTGAGTCCTTTATGCTGGAGCCATTTGAAATTGGCTCCATTGGAAAGCAGGTGAAAAAACGATTCGAATGGTAAATAAGCCAACCATCATGTGCTTTGAATTTTGAAAGTTCGAAAGTTCAGATTTTTTACAAGTAACGATTCGAATGGTATATTGGAATGTCGAAATCGAATGTCAAAATCTCGTCTAGACATTAAATATTTTGTCGAATCCGAATCCTAAAAATCCAGTTTCAGATCCGATTCGGATTTGGTCGATCCCTATTGGACATACGCAATAATAATAATTAAGGCTGCTCCGATAACAACTTTACCGATACTGATCTGGTTTTATCGAATTTTACTGATACCGGTATTCAAAATTGTATCCCCAATTTTTCATAAACGGAATAATTTTCTGCAAAAGTCCAATAATTATTAAAATTAAAAGATATGAAATAGTAACCCGCAGTTAAAACCTAGCTAGGAAGATACTCAGTGATTTCCTGAGCAAAACGCCACGAACCGCGTGTCGTAATCTCGAACGGTTCCATCGATATTTTCGCCGCTAATATCGGCAACCGATCCGATCCAGTATCGGTGCAGCCTTATTAATAATACATAAGGCTGGGCTAGTTCGGCTTTTTTCCACCCAAGCTGATCATTAAACAAAACTGGCCGATACCAAATCCCGATGACTGATCCCAGTTCCCAATACACCGAAAACTAATATGTATGTATGTAATTATTTTTTTAAAAAACTTTTGAAATCATTGCATAAGTAAAGCATAGGCTTAAATGTTCATAATTATAATTTTTAATGTCGGTTTTAAATAATTTTGTATATGCTAAAAGAAGGATATGCTAAAGTCATTTTAAAACAGAAAATCCCCAGTAAAATTTAACATATTGCCTTATAACTTCTAAACAGTAAGAAATGTCAACTTGGGGGTTGGACTATTGAAAAGCTGGCGAAAAAAGCTTCAAAATGGTGTATTCAGACTAAGGCTGTACCGATGCTGATCGGTAATCGGTAGCTTGGTGAGACTCTGAAAAAAAAACGGTAAATATTCTAATGAAACAGGCGCCTTTTAAAATACTGTATCATAGCCTATGTGTCCAGTCCTATGCTAGGTATCTATCCTTGTTTTAGCGAGGTTTTTTTTTGGCTCGGCAAGCATGTCATTTTGAAACCAATCTGTTCGACATCGGCTTGGTGAGAAAAATTCCGCTCGGTACAGCCTTAATTCAAACATCAAATTCGCTTGTCGAGAAGTGAAATTGTCTTTGATTTGGTGTATTACTTATTTATCCGGGTTTTATTTACCGATCCCAATTTCCACCAATACTGCCGATAAAGATCGGGGATCGGTAATCGTGTCAGCCTAGCCTTAATACATAAAGGGCATTTTCTGTTGAAGTTTAGTAATATATTGGATAAAAAGTCAACTCGGTGGCTTTGTTTTAAGCACAAAATACGGTGACCGGCGTTTACTGTGGTAATTTGACGTTATAAAAAGAGAAAACGTACCTTAATGTGCATCAGAACAACAATGAACAGTTGTTCTATTTAAATTTTGGTGATTAACAATCACCTTCTTCAGAAAATTCTTCCACAGCCCAAGAGTTCACATCAAAACACATGCACATTGCCACCATTCGAAAATTTTCACATGTGCGTCAGTTGGTTCAGACCGCTGAACCTATATACATTCGTGGCGTTGCAGCTGGTTTCCCACTGGCTGCTGAGTCTTAGCCAGCTTCGGTTTAACAAGATGGTTATTGGAGCCATTAGACTGCCCTGTCAAGTTCATGTTGGACAAAGTGGCAAGTAACAATGGATTCTAATTCCTTGCACGATCCACATGTTCGTGCATTAAAATCCATTGCATTTTGCTACTTCTAACTCCAGTGAGTCCCCCGCATGAACTCGACAGAGTCATCTCGTGGCTCTATCTTATTAAGCAGACAGTGGAGCAACCAGCTGCAGTGCCATAAAGGTCAGTGGCACGTGCGCAAATTTTCGAATGTGGTAACTTGTGTGTTGTTGTGATGTGAATGCTCGTGTTGTGGAAGCTTTTTTTCTGAAGAAGGGTAAAAATTCCGTAGTGGTTTTTACTCTGAAAATTCATCTCACAAAAACAAAGTTTAGGAACAAAATTACACACAATTTCAGAAATAAAGAACACTATTATCAGGATTCCGTGCAAATTTTCGACACAGGGGCATGTACTGCTTCATCAGGCACTGCTACCTTCTTTTAAAACTGCTTTCTACATTTTCCACATTTGAACGCGTGTTTGCACCCCTTTGCTGTTCCCGTCTTGCTCAGTGCTGCTACGTAAATGCACCAAAAAAAATTACTGAAGTATGCAGAGTAAATTGAGCTCTACAATTAATTAAAAGTAAACTTGTGTTTAAAATAGTTTTATGTATGGAAACGACGAAACGTTAACCTACGCCCTAAACTGGACTTTTCTGAGACGAGTCTGACTGTTGTGAACAGTCTGGACGGTGCTGTTTACAACTAGTCGATTGCCCTACAATGCCTTTCAAAATCCTTCCAATTAATTTTTATTCGCATAATTGAGCGGATTATTTTTGGCAATGCTTTATGTTGGTGCTAATAACCAACAAATTTCATTCTCTTTCTTTCATCAGTAAATAAAGTTACATCCATGTATCAGAGATCACTAATTTAACACCCCTTTTTCAACTTACCAGCTGCTGCAGAAGGTTCAGTGTCAACTGAGGCCGCTTCTCAATTTGAAATCGCCTTCAAACCAGCAAAGGAGCATGATACAGCAGCTGCAAATAACGCAGAACAAGATCCTGGCCCAGGGAAAAGTGATTGCGTGCCACGCCGCCCCAACAGCCCATTCCTTCCAACTGGTAAGTTGAAATAATATTGTCAAATGGCTTATTTCCAGAGACGCGTGTTTTCTGCAATTGCAGAATTTTGCAGAATTTCCGCAACTTCGTATATTATGTATTTTTAAATTTCCATCAAGTAGTTGATGCGTGGGTTACCACAGGAGTTCAATGAACCAACCTTAGTGTCGCAGAATTTGCAGAATCGAGGATTTTTTGCAGAAAATTGGAGAATTGGGGTATTTTTTTCTGAATTGCCAAATTTGGAAAAAAAAATTGATTTAATGCGGCATGGATGTTATTTTAAAATGTGTACCAGGTGAACACATTTTGTAATTTCTACACAGGTCAAGAAAGTAACTCAACTTGGTGCCTCATTTTTCAAAATACCAAAAAGTAATGCATTATGGGTTCAATTTTACACTTAATTTGAGTTGCAGAATTTGAAAAATTGGACGCAGAATCATTACTTTTTCGCTGCAGAAAGCATCGCGGAAATAGTCATTAACTTTTCGCGGAAAACACGGGTCTCTACTTATTTCCCCCATGATCGCTTAAATCACAAAAAAGACACTCTCACAGTCTTGCTAATTTTCAACAGTACTCGTACTGTCTTCATCAGGCCCTCCAAAGTTCAATTTAGGTCTCCTCTGGTTACATCCTTGCTTGTTGTCAGTTGCTTGGATTTGAATTTGGCAGTTATCACAGCCTCCAGTATTTGCAAGGCATGGCCTACATTGTGGCCTCCCATACTTGCAAGGCAGACTGTGAGTGTGTCTTTTTTGTGAATTTAAGCGATCATGGGGGAAATAAGCCATTTGACAGTTGAATTTGAATTTCACAGTAGTTCTATTAACAATGTTTTTAGAAATAATATTATAATTTGTGTGGCTGCAAGGGTACCGATTCGAATCAAAAAATAATGCTGGTATCGGGACTGACAACTAAAGTTGAGTTATTATTTTGTCCCTTCATTTAAAAACTTTTGTTCGGTGTACTGAAGGTATTGTTGTTTGACCCGCATCCAGCATTAGCGATATCCCTAAAAGGAGCGAGGGACTATTTTGCTAGGTAAATACCATCGGAAATTTCTAAGATCTTTCACATGCCAGAATCGATATGAGCATGAGACATCATGGGGCCCTTTTCTTCCCGAAACTGCCTGGGATGGCTGATGCCAGACTCGAACCTGGAACCTCTGGTCTATCTGGTCTGGCACTGAAGATACTAAAGAATCAATATAGTGTGATCTAAAGATTGTGTAGGAGATTCTTAAGGACTCGTACTATCTGCGATTTAGCGATATCTTAAAATTCAAAACTTGGTTACTAAGTACTTGCCATGGAATATGCTCTCCCAAACTTAGTCCAAGCTTCCAGTTACAGAATCTTGTTGTTCTCCCTGCGAATTATAGACTATTTACATGAATTACTGTCAAATCGTCTTCAGGTCAAGTCAAAAGACTTACACAAATAGTCCACGACCTCTCGCCACTTAAACTTCCACAACACTTGTATCTCCATCTCATTCTGAAAAAAAACCGTTACTGGATGTACTTGAAACTCTTCATTAACATTCGTATAAAGTTCGACATTCATTTTTGCTCACTTTCAAAATGCAGATATTAACAATATCTTCATCTCATTCTGTAATTAAAAGCTTGGACTAAGTTTGGCTGAGCATACTCCACTGTTAGTACTATGTTTCATGGGAAAAGTAAAGCGCCCAAAGTAACGGTTTGTTTACGAACAGAATTTTTATTCCATTTAAGGATGAACCGAACCGATTTTGCTTTACCGTTATCTGCTGATCAGAACTTGATCGGTAAAAACATTTTGCCGGTCAAAATGTGACGAATTGCCGAATGATTGCAGATGACCAGTACTGCACTAAAGTTTGCCGATCACCAACAATATACACATTCGATCGTGCAGAACTGGCTACTTGGTTCGCCTTCGCCTACTGCAAAAAATTGCCAACCATGCCGATTAGGCCTAACCAGAGACATGTTCTCCCAATCATACGTCACCATTTTCGGGACCAACGTTCATTTGCTCTCCAACAAATTCTCGAGTTAACAATTGCCAGTGCCTTATTTCGTTGTGTATAGCCGTTGGAACCATGCAATATTGAATAACAATAATAGAAAAATATTAAAACCTAAACTGATAGAAGTTAAGACGTGAAGACGGAGAAACCTTGTGAAACAACATCTTCTTTTATTCCTTTTGAGTAAGGCCCGGGTTTAGCCTTAGGGCTTACCCACGTTTTGCCTTATCAAGGTAAGATCGCTCAGCCATTACCAAGAATTACCTGTCTCCTATATACAGCATTGCCGGTAACAATCCGGAAAACAAAGGAAGTTAAACATGCCTCATGCTAACAACAATACACATGATGCAACAATATATCAACCAACATAAATGTAAAATGACTTTTTGATTTTTTAACTTTGTTTAAAAGTTAAAAATTGTCACGTTGAGGTTTTAACCCTTTTAGGCGTACGCCATTTTTTCAATTCCCGAGTGAAAAAGCCTGTGGCTGCAACATGGCTGCCGTGAACAAGTTGCATGCCTCACGAAAATTAATTGTAATAAAAAAACTATGGGGTTTAGGAGTATAAAAATTCGCAGTCGTAATAATTATATTGTAAATTATTGACCAGAAATATAACTGGGACCATCGTCCTACGTTTTCATTATTTAAAAAAAATACTGAAGTTCGACTACGTGAACAGCGCTAACGAAAGTTTCAACTTACAGTACTCAAAATGATAACATCTATATGATATTCTTCCGTCACAACGCGTGTTATTACTTACGAAATCATTATTTTTTGTTATATTACTGTAAAAATAGTTTAAAGTTGCTTTATTTCTTCGAGATTGACGATCGATTACAGCTCACTACCAAATCGTCGCCGGATGCCATAATGACCGGCTGCCCGCAATGCGACGCGCTCCTGCTAGCGCCAAGGCTGCGACCTTAACTCGCTTCGCGTGACGTCACTCGCGAACGGCCGAAGAGTCACGTGCCTCGAACGAGCCAATCGGCGCTCGCGATAGCATGCGAGGCCTAAGCATTTGAACAACGGCCGTTGAAATAGGACATTTCATTGGAGGAATACAGGCTGCGATGTTGGAGTTGATGACGTCATTTTTCGCGGGCCAGAAAATTGGGAATCCCCTCTCTCGAACGCGACCAAGATGGCGGCTGTACGTTGCGTCGTTCCAGAGATACGATCGTTTGAATCAAGGGCTATTTTCAGCAAATAAACGCAATTTCACGTCCATTTTGGCGACGATGCCAACAATAACATTGACTTAAGGTAATAAACAGATGATATTAAATTAAATTAACCTAAATAAACCGAAAATATACGTTCCAAATTACCTAATTCAATCGGAGTTACGCCTCCGAAGTACGCAACAGGAATTTTTTTTTTAACAGGGCATAGAACTCGGCTGAACTGGGCGAACGATACATCGTTGTGTCTGCTTTTTCGCTGTGGAATTGCGATGACGATATGTCGTCGCTTAGGCCTAAAAGGGTTAATTTTTTGTATTATTGTTATTCCCAATAACAATTGGGTTCTAACGGTTTTCCCAATGCTAGTAGCATTGTTAACGTAGTAGCAGTACGTAGGTTCTGCTGCTTCACAATCCCACTTGCCGTGTTATTTTATTACATTCGGAGGTAATTTTTTTAATTCTCCCAGTGTCAAGATTTAGACCTTGCATTTTAAGGTATGTTAAGGGTTAACATGTCATTGGCTTTTGGCAAAATTTAAGAATTAATTCTATTGATAATTTGTATTTGCCCACAGCAAATGCAGGCTCAGATACAACAACAGCAGCAGCAGCAGCAACAACAGCAGCAGCAGCAGCAACAACAACAGCAGCAGCAGCAGCAGCAGCAGCAACAGCTTCAGCAGCAGCAACAGCAACAACAGCTACAGCAACAGCAGCAGCAGCATAAGACTTCCCAGCCACATGTGCCGATTAAACCTGCTCCCGCTGTTGTGACAAGCTCATCAGTTCCTACTGTTGTTACCACTGTTCCTGTTCTGTCGACAGTTGCTGGAGCAAATACGCAACGCTGTTCTACGAAATCAACGAATGTTAGCACAATAAAACCCTGTCCGGTTACAATATCGGTAAGTGCAGTGGCAGAAATATTATATCCACATATACCTATGTCTTGTATAAAAGTTGGAAGCAGGAGGGAGGGTTAAAAGTCGAACAATACTTTGACATTCTACACTGGTCAACAGTCGATTGTTGAACATAAACAAGTATGGGTTTTTTAAGTTAAAGAGTTTTGTGAAAAGATAAGAATTCAATGACACTAGGACGTTAGAAAACTAAATGGCACTGAAGGGCTTAATAACTAGTGGTGTACCGATACCATAATTCTGATTCAATACTGATTTTGAAACCAATAAACCGGTTCCGATACTGGTTCCGTTTACCACCATGGCACATGAATCAGAAAAACAATTAATAATGAATTAATTATGTAACTTATGTCAAGGGAGTCCATGATTCTGCTGTAAACAAATTTGTATAAATTTACAGACATTTTTCCACGAAAATTTTGATGTATTCAAAAATTTTTATAATTAAAATTGAAAATTTAATTTAATAAAAAAAAAGTAGATTGAAATTAAAAAAAAATAGTTAAAACAATGTTTACGCTTTTTTAATTCGACGTGTCACACGTCGAATTAATGTGGTTGTGGCCAAAAAACGGGGGTAGCCGATTTACGTCAGCGATATCTCCTCAAAAACCAGACACATTTGTTCAATTCTGATCCGACGAAATTCAAGTATGCGGGTGGGTGAGTTGCAGTGAGCCAGCACACGAGGTATTATGCTGTAAATAGTTTAGTTCGGCCGGTTTTAGTTCGCTAACCTCTAAAAAGGTTCTGAGCGAAAAACCGTCGTCAAATAGTACACGATCAGTGGCTGACGTCAGCGCTTCCTCAGCGAAAAGGTGTGCGCGCAACGCCCATCATACGAAAAATTGCGGCGTGTAACTGCGCATTTCGGCAAGTCTTCAACATTGCGGTCGGTTAGAGGCTATCGTGTACATCGAGATGGCGCAGAACAACACAAAGTGAGTCATCACTTACCTATGCGGTGATCTGGATGGTACATCGAATTTCTATGATTGAATCTGGATGGTACAATGAATGCGATGCTTATAAGACCTTTGCTGTTAATTACTGCGCCATCCTCGCTGCTTTGCGGGTGCGATATATTACAGTTTTATTACGCGTATTTGTGGTGTTGTTTCCTATTGAACGAGTGAGCAAAGCGAATGATGTCCTGTTTTCACAGTGGCGGACTGGCCAGAGGGAGGGAAGGGCGGGATATTCCCAATGGCCTCTGACTTTCAGATTTTTTAAAAATCCGTAACAGGAAGACTCACGTAAGTTTTATTGGTTCGACATTAGTTTTAACCACAGATTTAAAATTACAAATAATAATAATAAAGATAATTATAAAACGCTAGTAAAACAAGTACTTTGTATTGAGTAGCCTAACAAGAATTGGCCACATGAAATTGCAGTGTTATATTCAATGTGGACTTTGTCACAATTTTCGTGTGAATATTTTAACTTTTGTTAATACACCTAAAAAGTGTAAATAAATTTAAAGTAGTCAACATGACGTACCCTCAGCGCAATATGATTTCTCCTACTCCCCCCCCCCCCCCCCAATTTACCTGCTGAATGTATGAAATATGGTGTTCGAAGGTTTAAAAAATGTAAAAGTCTGATGAACAAGAACAACGGGTACAGGAAATTGTACAACAACGAAGCTTTCAGTTTGTTTTTTTGTAAGAATACCAATATCAGCGTCCGATGGAAACTTATCTGGTCAGTGATTGCATCGTCCCACACAAGATCTGGCTCATTTGCCATATCGTAGTAGCAAAAGTTACGAGACAATTTTTTTTTAATATAATGTGCAATATAGTAGATATTCTTCAGTACACCATGCATTCAGATTTTTTAATAGTGTCCTGTTGGTATGTTTGCCGTTCCAACTTCATACGTCAACTACAGATTTTTTGTATTCTACCATACGACACGTCAAATTACTAATGCAGTGTTAGTGCATCTTGTTTTTAGATAGGTTTTTGCCTCCAGGATTAATGCCAAGCCATTTTTCTAGTGGCGCTGATATGATTTACAATTTTTGCTTTCCGAATATATCAAATTTAATTTAAAAAAAAATTAAAATTAAAAAACTTAGTTAAAAAAAAAACTAGTTTAAAATAACCAGAAAGTTAAAACAATTTTTTTAATTGTGCCCCGGACCTACTTTTTTAAATGGAATTTTTTCTTCTGGATTGGTCCAAGCCCTTAGTGAAGTTGATGAGACTTAAATTTTTGTTTTCTTGATCTATTAAATTTAATTTTTTTTAAACTTTAATTAACCTTTTCCTTCACATATACGCTTTTCTACGCTTCTACAGGATTCACACACATACGCATTTTTACGCGTTTCGTGTATCTTGCACTTCAACTTAATGAGACATAATTATTATGGAGTTTATTACATTTTTTAAGTCATGGTATTGAAGCTGCCTGGATGTTTTAGAATTAAAAATAAAAACTTGCGAACAGTTGAAAAGTTACAGTTTAATTTTCAACTGTAATGCACAATTGTGGAGAAACTGGTAATTTTCACGAGGAAATGGGATGGAAGTTCTCGTAAATGTCCGTGAAGTAAAGGGTTAAAATAAAAAAAATTTAATTAAAATAAACTTACGGCTAAATAAGAGCATGCTTGAAGGATGCTTAAGAGTCTTAGCAAAGCTTTGCATACTTAAAGATTTTTGCAGCTCGGCTTTATTACGGGCACTGTTGACTCCAATTGAATGCACAATGTAGAAATGAAATGGCGGTGCACGTTTGACAAGCTGTGAAAACGATAACATAAGCAAAATAGGAAGCAAGTTAATGATAAAGTCCTGGCATTCTTAAGCAAACAGGAATCAACTGTAACTTATTATGCTTAGTATATTACCATCCTAGATAGGATTTTATGGTTATGCAACCTTCACGAATGTGAATTGTGTGACACTCGCACTTGCCATTTGGCCGGTAGACATTAAAATGCATTCGCCATTGTCCATTACCTCCTCGCCATTTAGAAACAATTTTAGCATTTGTGCTACCTCTTAATGCTTAAATATTGTTTGCATTCATCTAACTATCCAATCAACTAAAGCGTCTAGCGAGATTGTTGCACACTTGGTTGGAGAGCCCTTGTAATTCTGTACGCAACGCCGCAAACCGCTTGTTTCTAGCTAATACGGTTCCCGAAATAACGACAATTTAAGCATCAGGGTTTGTTAATCAGTCGCCATATTGGCTAGTAGCTCTAAAAACCAAGTGCCAACTGCTGAATTTTCCTCGCCATTTGGCGAGTGGCGACCGACATTGGTGAAGATTGGTTATATGATGCAAACTACTCAACAAATGTTGGTGTCAACAGGTGCGAAAAACGCGCGAAAATGTGTTAGTTATTCATCCATGATTCTACTATCAAGCACAGTTTTACGAGGATTTAAGATACTGAAATTAATTTTTTGTTACAAGATCTTCAAGATATTCATTCCAACTATCGCATACCCCTGGAAAAGGGAAAGTAGATGACAATATCAAGTGATTTAGTGGTCTGTGCCGATTTTTGAAAGGTAGTCAGTGTCGGCGAACCAAGATTTTGGTTCTGATGCCACGAAACCGGATTCGAATCGGAATTGGTATCGTGCAGTGCTATCGGTACACCACTATTATTAACTGATTTTGACATTCCAATACGTCACCTTATACTTTTTTTGTTTTTATTTGTGTTCTCAAATAGTGCTGATCACCAGTTAGTAGTATAAATAATTGTTTACCCCTTTTAGGCCTAAGCAACGATATTGTCTGCTCAGTTCTAAGCCCTGTTAAAAAAATAAATCCAATTTCTTACATCGAACTCCAATAAATTAGGTATTTTGGAGCGTATATTTTCGGTTAATTTAATTCAATATCATCTTTTTATTACCTTGGTTTTTTTTTGGCATCGTTGCCAAAATTTGTGTGGAATGCTGCTGTTTGCTGAAAAGAGCCCTTGGTTCAAATGATCATATCCCTGGAGCAACGCAACGCAGTCACCATCTTGGTCGCGTTCGAGAGAGGGAATCCTGTTTTCCTTGCCTGCGAAAAATGAGCTCGCTGCCTCCATTTCTCAAAAATACGAAGTATTTACTGGTGTGAATATGAGTAGTATCATGGGGGGGTTAGAAACTTTGTCAAGTGAAGTCACTCATTTAATTACTGAAATTACCTATTTAAAGGCACATAACTCCCTCCGGTATTTGTTAACGTTTTTCTCG